>CALYCZ020000079.1:0-12849 GCA_944470555.2 Heterobilharzia americana | reverse complement strand
ATCCAATTTTTTGATCGCGGTTTGAATGACCTATTTAAGTATGGTGAAATTCGATTAATCGAACTACTAAACATACCTATTCTGTCAAAATATGTATGATTATAAACATCTAGGTCATAGTTGTTACGAGTGTCCTGGAAGAAATTAAGCGCCGAGTAAGGTTTAGCAAATCAAAACGGCAATTTTTCAAATATAAAAATAATGTGGGCATAGAGTATACAGTAGTAGGACTCCTTAGGGGAATAAATTGATGCTATATACGAAACAGTGTGATTAAACTGACTGTGTACACGTTTCCGAGTAAACTTCCTATATCACGATGATTACACATGATGCTCCAGATTCGATATACATGTTCAAACAGCTGCTTGGACTTCAATTCCACCAATATTTTAAAAAGGTGTCCAAAGTGTCCTGCATCAGTTTTAAGGATGTATTCTTGGCTGTCAGTTAGAAAAATTTTTTCTTGAAATTTTTAAGCGTCGAATAGAGATATCAATTGATTACCAGTCATCAGAAAAAAAATTAAAACTAAATCACTGAATAATATAATTGTTTTTATATCATACCATCGTTGATTGGACCGAATTGGCCGGTCTCTGCTAGCCACGATCCATCATTAACATAAACCACTGAATAATTAAAGGCAACACGAATTCGTTGCTATGCTAGTACACTATGTCGGCATGCTCAAGTTGACATGAGCAGAAATTTATTCCATCCAAGATATAACTTACATAAGAGATTTTTCATCCCGTTCACTTCATACAAATAATGTTAGGATATCGATGACCCTGCCTCTACATCAGCAGTAATCATCCCTTAGCTGTAAATATATTCTTGGCTTCAGCTCATCTAGGAGAGGTTGAACTATCGGTTGTATTCGAAGGTGACTTAACTGGCTATGGAAGCTGGAACTCCTCGTTAAACTTATTTATAGCAGTCTGAGATATTTTTTTCATTCAGAAGTTTGATAACACTAGATAGTTTATATGGTTTGTGTGTCACCTATAGATACTATTTCGGACTTTCGCCTTACAGAAAAATGAACGATTTACATGAACAACTATGTAGCGTGCTCATACAAAGGTCACCAAAAACAACTGTTACTGCGATGGAATTGCTCTTCATGTAATTCATAGTTATAACACGTTGTGACTGATAATTCTGACAAAGTGTTATTCAGCTGTGACTTCCATTAGAGCTCTGGTGGATGGTTTTACAAATAGAAAAGCGAAATTCTCGGTCACATTCTCAAATCCTAAATTCTTCATCCACTCAGCACTAAACAAATCAAGTTCTCAATAATATGTGTAAAACTTGGGCACTGTGGTAGAATTTAATTCCATGTTATATTTGTTTATTTGGTTTATAACACAGTGATCTAGTATTATTTACTTGATGACGTTTCGAGCATAAACTATTGCTCATAATCATATCAATGTAATCACACCACTTTCGACATTTGATTTTTATAGTTATGTCAATTTATATGAGTTGTTTTTATTGATAGCAAAATTTTCCATATCTCTGGTCTAGGTGTTGAGTCATTTGTAGTACATGTGTTGAGTGTTGATTCGATGAACAAAGATTCAGTAACCAATCTCTCTCTCTCCACCTAATTATATTGGACTTGAGTACAGTGGCTTTATCCCACCCAGCCTATTGTGTGGTTGTGCGTTAATGCATGCATAGCAAGAGCTGAGTCTTTTTCTAGATTATTGATCTTATTCAGGTCTGTTATTCTATATTTAGCTAAATTCCTATGTTCGGCTATTCTAACTGACCCCGACCGACTAGTTTGACCTATATACTTGACCTCACAGTCATTACATGGAATTTGATAGATTATATTATTTTGCTAAATTGGTTCTATCGGATTCCTAAGCCAACAAAGTTTATCTCTGAGTGAGTTTGTAGGTTTAAATACCACTCTAATTCCAGCTCAGTTGAGGATTCTACGTAAAGTTTCTGAGGTACCCTCTTTATAGGGTAATACAATGGAGGCTGTGAACTCTTTTTTACTCGTGTTGTCGTTATTAGTCGCACTCGTGTGACTGTTATTTTCTCGTTTTTTGTGTGTCCGTAAGAATTTCTTAATCAACTGTGGAGGATAATTACTAACTATTAGCGTTTCTTTTACGTGTTTCAATTCCTTGTTTAGGTTCTTGCTGTGACTAGTCAGTTTTCTAGCTCTATCATTTAGACATTTGACTAATCCTGCCTTAACTGACATTGGATGGAATGATTTGAAGTCTAGATACCTGTTAGAATGTGTTGGTTTTGTGTAGACAGTAGTGTCCAAGCCACCGTCTGTTCTTCGTTTTATTCTATAATCCAGTATAGGTAATTCTTCTTGTTCATTTCCTACCTCGTAAGTGCATTGGATTGCGTTTACTAATGAGTTTATATGCATGACGAAATTGTCGATATGTTCCGATTTCAACACAGTGAATGTATCATCCACATATCGCCACCATATTTTTGGTGTAGGACTAAACATTTGTAAAGCCATGTTTTTCCAACTATCCATAAATATACCTGCTACGATTGTGGATATTGGTGATCCCGTTGATACTCCTTCAGTTTATCCCCAGAGTTATGAGGCAAGCATAGACAACTTTGTAGAATTCCTGTTCATCAATTAGTGTAACATATAAGCTGGTTTCCTAAATTTAAATACCACCATTGTATGAGATGAAGATCCTACTTGCTAACTACCTCTGAACGGGGTGAAATGCACATCTCTGAGTCTGCAGTCACTTCCCATCCAATGTAAGTAAAATGCTACCGATGAGAATTTATGAAGCATACAAAAAAGAGGCTGTCATTGGTGTTCACTAATTCTTAAAATGAATCAGTGTCCCAGAATCTTTCGGTAATGCAACTACTACTTGGCGACTTAAAATTTCAAACTTGAAAGCATAACTGAAGTAAACGTTGAAAGCTTAGTAAAGTTGTGTTGCCGACCTATTCTCATTTTTATTACTGTGTCAGTATGTTTGGTGCAAACAAATAAGTAACAGAGAATATCTCTGGAAATGAATGATGAAAACTTCGCATTGATTTCATTTTCGCTAGGAACTTGTATCTCGTCACATACCCTTTCTAATTCAGTCTGATTTCAAAAATATTGTTCATAGTTTTCACTGAACACAGGTTATGAAGACTATGTAAGCACAAAACTTGTATACCGTGGTAGGATGTATCTCTATACTAGGTTCGTTTATTTGATATGGTACTTATAACTAAATCAAAGTGACTTTACTTTAATGTGACTATTAGCGATAATTTCATGCAAGTATTATGATTAGGCAGGTACCAATGTATCATATGCTAGAAATCAAATAAGGGATTATGTAGACTGTTTGGATAAAGGTGCTTAGCCAGCAGGTATAACTTTTAAGGTTGATCTAACAATTTCTGAAATGGCCAACTAGTTCTGTCTGTTTTATAAAAAGCTGCTCTTCCCATCAATATGAATCAGATATAGTTGGTTAAAACAGTGGTTACTAAAATGGCCTGTAGATTCACTAGTCGTTTTGTTTAAAAAATTTGGCAAATTCTACACCTTTTACTATGTATTAATCATGGTTGCATGTTTTCGTTAAATTCCCACAAGCTGCATAATTCACTTGATAGTTGTATGTGTCACTAAGAGCCATTGCGTTATTTCCCCAAAAACCACAACGATTCCCACTGACTTATGCTTCAAAAATGTGCGTTTATGTACTTTGATCAAACTACTTGGACTAGCTAGGTAAGGTGTGTTATTGTGCGAATTATTAAAATACTTGAAGGGTATAAAACTGCTACTCAAATTAGCGTTTCCTCCTTACAACTTTGAAAACGGTCGAAGTTCTAGTCATCGCAAATGAAAATACTTTAAAACTGTGTGGACTACTCTGAACAATGCACAGTTTAAGTGTTTCTTTGTTTTAGGCTTCAAATGAGAAGGCTGTCAACCTGAAAAACGAAACTTTCACCTAATGTATATATATATATATATATATATATATATATATATATATATTTGAAAGTGAGAGTCTAATTAAAATGCTGCCCGTACATAAGAAGACCGAACTTACTGCACTGTGCTCAGAACTATGATGTATTTATGTTATGTACTATGATTTCTGTGTTACAGGTTTTTATGTGTAATCATGGAGAGAAAATGTATTTACTTTTAACCAATATGATTTCTTACTACGTATTTAAAGCACACAGACGTCAAGCATGTTTTTCCTAATAATTTATCATATGAGTTACTCAGTAATAGTATTTACGTTGCACTGAAGTACCAGCATTGTATTTGGAGTCTACCCATGAACTGTTCACTAAATTACATATGTTAAACTTTAAATATTGTTCACTAAGTAAACTTTTGCCGAAATTGTCAAAGCGTTTGTTGATTGGCCCAGTTCCTATACATCTTCAACCATGCTGCTGATTTTCTTTAATCATGGAAAGCAAATCTTAGATTTAATAAACAATAATGACAAATTATGTTTAAAGTGCATTCAGATTCCTTAATCATTTTATTGCGCGGTAGTTGTTCAGTGGGTGAGGTATTTGACTGTGAACCAGTTAAGTGTGGATTCAAACTCAATTTCGTCCACCAAGGTTAAAGGGACATGTTAATTTCTCCACTTCCGAAAGCAGTTTATTACCTCACACACGGACCTACACTTGGTTATCAAGTTGTATTCTATCGTTTGTACATCGCTTGAATGAAGAATACTCTTCCCGATGAATTTACATCACTTTCTATACATGTAGTCCAAATTAGTATTCACATTGACAGGAAGGTTTGGAGCAAACATACATTTATGTGGAGCATAAAGAAGGAATTGTAAGTAAGCACATGTTCTAACTCGCAAACTTATCATCGTTTTCTCTACTCTCATGTTATCTACATTTACTATGATCAGTTTTCTTTTATGTAAATACTTAATCACAGTCTTATCCAGCTTATTTTCTGAAACGATACCCATCGAAATCGTCTTATCACAAAAATGTCTCCACAAATTTACTTCACTTTGCAATCTAAGGTTTAATATACCAGTGAAACATGGAAAAGTTTGTGCATCTCTGATCGACAGCTGTAATGTAGCAAGATCAGATACCTCCCAAAATTAAACACTTATGTGCAGCTGAAGCTTTGATAATTCACAGCCTCAAATCTCAATCGTGTTTTTAGAAGAAACATGTACAAACACTCTCTTTACCATGGCCTTAGTCAGGTACTCTACACCTCTGTTTACATTTTATTGTGTACTTTATTTGTTTACTTATTTGCTTATATTTTATCACATGTTTATTGATTAGTTTTGCCAGATACCAAATCCTGCTGTTCACTGCATTTTATAAAAACTATTGAAACCACACTTTATGTTACGTGATATCATGTCATTCGCCATACGCGCCTATCCAGTAAGTTTGACCGTTGACTGGAAACTTGTCTGGAACATCCCATCATTTTACCTATACACTTACAAATAAACAGCTGTGAAAATGAGTCGTTGTAAAGATAGTTATTTTCACTGTGAATCACTTTTTGTTTTGTAATCCCAAAATACTCAAATGAAGAAGTACAAATGATTAATGGAAGGAAAATATACATTCGATGATAATGAGATTACCGAAACCATATCACTAATGATCAGCAAATTAAAGTAATCTGTCAGTCTCTCAGCTAGAGTCTTGAGCTGAGCAGAAGTGAAGGTGCTAGAGAAGGGCCTTAACTTCAGTGCAGACTTCAGTAAACTGAAACTTGAATGTGCCACTCCCAAGACAGAAATAGCGTTAAGCTCAGTAGATAAAATAGTTGCAGATGAGGTATAAGCACAAAATGCATTAGCATTCAAGTGACAGGATAAAACGAAACAGAATTTCCCAAAAGCATAGAAAAACTTTGAATTATCACAATATCATAGTTACCAAACCAGATGAAGGCAACTCAATGGTTGTGTAGAACAAATCCAACTTCTTTCAAAAAGTGGATGAATATCAAAATATCGAAAAGGAACCGTATGAAGAAACTAAGAAATCAGTGAATACTATTACCAATGGGATTAGGAAATCCAAAAGTGATCAAGTACACCGTATGAAGCCGTTTGCAGGTGCATCAAAATGGTTTGACTTACTGTGAAAAGCCAATAATTCCAGAAGAACTTCTGGTACTATTAAGACTCATGAGCCAGGTCATTTCATAAGTCCCATTGTAGATTTTAAAATCAACTTGTGATGTCTAAATATTTGATGACGGTACTAGGCGCAATTATAATCCATTCAAAATCTCGACTTGTTAACTGTTATAACTAAAAGTATAGATTAGATTGCATTCATTGAAAGACAAAGAAATGATTAGTTTTGGTATAACTGGCCGCTGCTCCAACAACTGAACGACATGATTTCGGAGGTAGCTAGAAATGGACTCAGTGATGACCGTGATCTTGCACGTCGAATACAGTTATGTCTGATACTTACAGTTTTTAAGTTTCAAAATAAAAATAAACAAACTGAAGGATTTGCCATGTGATCGTCAATATCCCCAATCATCGCAGAAATATTTAAGGACAGTTAGGGATTGATAGACTTTGAAATATTTCCGCAGATATGGTTTAAGTATTTAGACGACAAGCTTACAGAACTGACGTCAAAGCACATAAACAGGTTCTTTATACACACATTAAAAACCGTGATCTATCTGTGGGTTAGAAATTGATAACAAGGAGCTAGAGATAGTGGATTGGAAGATAGCGAGTCAACAACCAACCAAATTATCATAATTAACATTCAGGCAATATTGAGGCATTCGCATAGGAGCCTATATGCCAATACAGGTCGAACAATTCGATCCAACAAAACAACGGAGAATAACAAGTGTGTCAATGAATAGTAAAAACAAGACAGAAGTTTGGAAACTAATGTCCGTCGAAAACCCTCGAATTCGAATCACTACTTAGGTTCCAAATAATATCACCGTATGTCACTTACAGTGGCTTTGATTAAATGTCTGAGTAACACGACAAAACAACTTACTAGTGGGACAGAGAATCTTAGACAAGACATTACATGTCCTACATTTCAATAATCATCCACCTAAATGTATTGATAAATTCATAAGAAATTGTCAGAAAAGTGTAAGCACTAGCGGCAACACAGGTATTGATAAGCATGTTAACAGTACTGGTAATAACGATATTGACAACGATGATAATAGATAACAATAGTAGCAGTAGCGACACCATGGGGAGAAAATTCGAAAGCTCTACTCCGTTACCATACAAAGAAGGTACCTCGGAAGAGCTGAGAAGAATTCCCACTAAAGCTGAGATTGGAGTGGCATTTAAACCGACAAAAGTGCATACAAACAAGCTTATAGGGTTGAATGAATTCGATTGATTCAATTCGGCAAAATAATTTAGTCTTCAAAATCCGTTGTAATAATTGCAAGGTCAAATACACAGGTCAGTGTAGTCGACCAAGCCCAATAAAGCTGTTTGAGCATAAAAAATTAACTAAATCAAGATTAGTGGATCCCTACAAGATAAAAAATCTAGAGAAAATCTCGCTTGCAGCTTTGCATGTGACTGCAAACAGCGACACAACAAGGTGTGACTGAGCGACGGTATTCAAGACTAAGTTAGGTGAGAATGCGGAAGATTTATCCAGTGCTCCAGATATACGGGAATTTCTGAAACCTCTACCACAAAGAATGAGAGAGAAAAGGAATTATACAAGCCAGATCTCATAGTCGTACATGCATCTGATTTGAATATAGGCAATAAAGCGTGTAAGAAATAAATAATAGAAAATAACACCGAAGAAACTTTTTTCCGACGAAATCATCTTGTTACCTGCACACCCATGAATATATAGTAAGAAGGACAGAAGTAGTAGTATTTTTTGTCCCTTGGGTTCCTAGTGAAACATACGGCTTCAGTAGCACGCCTCTATTGCACTCTCTTCTCCATAGTCTTTTGAACCTGGCTCCACGACTGCCCACAAACTTTCATTTCTTACTCACACCATCTCCTCCATGTCACCCTCGCCTCGGACACCCAACTCGTCGTTTCCCCTTTGGATTCCACTCGAGAGACTGGCCTGGTGCGTCATGTCCATAAATAGTCTTCTCAGTGTATGCCCACTCCAATCCATCTCCACTTCCTTCTGCATATTTTTGCTGGGCGATAGGTTCTTGGTTGGTTCGTTCCCACAGTTTCTTGTTGCTTATTCTTTCTGGCCATCTGAACTTCAGTGTCAGTATCGAGTGAGCGTAGGCAGCAGCTGTTGATGAATGACTGTCGTTTGTTGGAAATGCTTTTCGTGACACGCCTAGTCTCTGAACCATATAGGAGCACTGACTTGACTGGATTAGTGTTGAAAATCCGGATCTTGTTCACGCTTTATGCTGAGTGCAGTGCAGTGCATCAGATCTCCACACTGATTTCAGATTAATGAAAGCCTGCCTTGCTTTTCCGATCCTGGTTTTGACATCCTCATCTGTGCCGCCTGTAGTTGAAACGATGCTGCCTAGGTAGGTGGAAAAGACTACTTCGTTTAGGTTTCTCCTGTTCCTGGTGATTGGTGCTTGTTGCTGTTGTTGTTGTTGTTGTTGTTGGTTGAGTACCTTCATCACCTCTGTCTTTTCTACGTTCACCTGAAGGAAGTCTCGTCTTTGGTGCCCTGTCTCTTCTGCCAACTTGTTGGTTTTCGCCTGTAGATCTTCGAGTTTGTGCGACATTAGACATAAGTCATTGTCATTGGCGAAATCCAGATCCTCTTCTCGAGTCTTTTCATCGGTCCAGCCAGTGTATGTCCATCTTCTCGCTCCTCACGGTTTGCTGCATGATCCAGTCAACCACAATCAGGAATATCATGGGTGATAAAAGGCAGCCTTGTCTTACTCCCGTCTTCACTTCAAAGGTGTCGATGAGCTTTCCATTGTGAATCGCTTGGCATATAGCATCATATAGCTGAAGTTTGAAGAGAAAACCTTGAGCATAATTTTGACTGAAATTGTCAACCTACTGAATCTACTACTTCATACTCGATACCAGAAATTGTTGAAAGAATTCGTCAACTGATCCACCTCTACTGAATTTCAACTTTCTGAATCGTTCCACAGCAAACTCGTTCAGTTACCAACAGACTAAATGCAACCATGTATGAAAACCCAACTACAATAAACGGTCTGAGGCTTCTGGACGGTCATAATGTCAGCGAAAATCTGGACAAACAACTAAATCTAAGAAATAAACTCACCTAGTAACTCAAAGTGAGACATGTTCGCAAACAAACTTCCCCAATACTTCACCTCATTTGATTCCGTTTTGTAGAAGACAATTTACAGTCAACATACCTCCTTGATAATGCTGTATGCTTCAAAGTGAATTCTATGTGCAAAACCCCATCACCATTGGATAATAGTTCTTCAAATGTTTATTTCTTTGTACAGCACCAACTAAATCGAATGGATTACGTCTTTATTGCTGAGCAAGGTCACACCACGAGTGGGAAATGCGAAGACTTATATACTCACGTGGATTATATGGTTATGCTAACACTTACTGTTACCTGAAGTCGATGAAGTGAGTTTTCGTTGGCCAACGATACTATGAACATGTGAACTGATGTTAAAATGAACGTTTATCTGACGAAACACGGAACTATACCGCCAGGTTAACCGGCAAGGTTACATGTAACGCAAATGTCGAATATTGTACGATTTCGGTATCGCTTTATTGTGAAAAAAGAATGGTGAATGGAGACAACCGAAACTCATAAACAATCTGTATGTACTGTGAAGTGATATTTCTCTGTTGTTTTTATAACCTGCAGTCACTTTTGATATCATGATAAACCCTGATGCGATGCATTCTGTATCATCCAGGACAGCTCAACTACTGAAGATTTCTTCACCATTATCAATTTGATGATGCCTGTTAACTGGCTTCTCTCATGTTAAACTCTTAATTTGAGAATAAAATATTTATTTATTTCTATAACTGTTGAATGAGGTTGATAAAGATCTGTGGCACTCTATAGTGTTGAAGCAGTTGTCAAATTACTTCTCGGTCGACGCTATTGAAGACCTTTTCAAAATCGATGAAGTTGAGGTAGAGAATTGACTGTCATTCTATGCTCTGTCCTATGATGATGAGTAGCGTAGCAATTTGATCCGTAAATGATTTGTTTTTTTGAAGCTACCCAGCCTGTTCCGGTGGTAGTTTTGAATCCAGAGCATCCTTTAGTCTCTCCAGGATGATGCGGCCTAATATTTTGCTTGGGGTGGACAGCAGCATGATTCCTCGCCAGTTCTTGAAAAGGCTTAGGTCACCCTTCTTTGGGAGTTTGAAAAGGTGCCCCCTTCTTCTAATCTGCAGTCACCTCTCCTGTTTTCCTTCCAAACCTTCTGCAGTAGTGGTGTGGGCATGTCCGCTGTTGTCTCTGCGTCTGTTTTCAGAGCTCCTGGAGGACTTCCATCTGGCCCTTCTGCTTTTTCGGATTTCAGTGAATTTATGGTGCCTAGGACTTCTGCTTTTGTCAGAGGGCCTGTGTTCACTGGTAGTTCTGCCGTTGCTAGTGGTATTTCTGGACGAGTTGCAGGTGGTGGTCGGTTCAAGAGCTTTTTGAAGTGATCAGTCCATTGTTTCCTTTGTTTCTCCTCTCTCTTTGGTAACTAGCTTTCCTTCACTGTCTTTCATTGGTTTCGTCTGCGTTGATCTCTTCCCGGATAGTAACCTGGTTATTTGATATAATGTTGTCAGGTCTCTCCTACCAGCAGCCTGTTCTGCTTCACGTGCCACTGTGTTGTAGAAGTGCTTTTTTTCTTTGCGTGCACTCTTCTTCACTTCTTTGTTCAGTGTAGTGTTTTATACGTTGTACTCAGTTCCTCTTCTCTTCGTTCGTCCTTACACCGGTTTATCTTCTGCTTCACCATCCTCCCCTGTCAGCTTCCATGTGTCCGTTGAGATCCACTCCTTATCTTCCTTCTTCTTCCTTCCTAACACGGTTATGCAGGTTTCTTTCCACATCCCTTTCAAAGAGTTCCAGTGTTTATCCATGCAGGTTTCTTCAGGGATGTTGCTCAGTGTCTCCCATTTTGTTCTGATGGCTGCCGTGAAGATTTCCAATGTAGTTTCGTACTTCGCTTTCTGTTCTGCGTGTTCAGCTTGAACTGTGGTCTACCATCACCAACGTTTTTGAAGGCTTTCAACTTGATTTTGAAGGTTCCTTGCACTACATAATGGTCTGGACCTACATCTGCTCCTCTTCTTGATCTTGTGTCCAGTAGACTGCGTTTCCACTTTCTTCACATTGAGATGAAGTCGATTTGACTATTAGTGTGTCCTGGTGTCTGGTGAAATCCACGTCGCTTTGTGAATATCCTTGTGTTTGTACACACTGACTCCAATCGCCAAGTCATTGAATGAGTAGAAGTCTGCAAACAGTTCTCCATTCTCATCCATCATTTCACCGAGTGGTGTCTCTCGACCCATGATGAGTTCTCTTCCTGTGTTGTCTGCTCCCAGTTCGGCATTCATGTCACCCCACCCATCAGAATGAGTTTTGATGTCGCCAACTGGGCTGTGGTCTTGTCCAATACCGATTGCAGTTGTCTGTAGAATTCCTCCTTCTTCTCTTCATCTGCATTATTTGTAGGTGCGAAGCGTAGCGTATACGGGTTCAATGTCCAAGATCCTGGGATCCATAATAATTAGATATCCGAATGAAACAAGGGATCATCAAACCTGAGGGAACCAGTCGGAAATCATACTGGATTTGGAAGTACCAACCAGATATTGTATGATTGTGACTTTCCTTCCTTTTGAGTTGAATCTTGCTGACATGAACCTGATGCTGGTGGAGATTGGTTCCCACTGCATGGGTGAGAGCCTTCGATGTTATTGGGGAAATCATGATAGCCACTCGAAAATTCAGTGTGCTTGTGGTTGTTGTCTGGATGACAATATATTGGAGTAGATTATCGACTTCTCTCTAGTTGACAGTTGGGAGAGTCGACTTCCTTTCAGTCTGTTTTCACAGATTCCTAGCACTTCCATCCCATACCTTCTCATCTCTATTGCAATCTGGGAAGCCTTGGTAGGTTCATACATGGTGCGAACTTTCTATGTCCCCACGTTTACTTTTACTTTCTTCGAGAGAAGACACATCGGCCAATTGGCTTCCCGTAAGCTTGCACCGACCGGCGTCATTTCGTCTCTCCGATTCCAGTGAGGAATGAGTCTATTTTTGAAATTTCGTCTGTGCTTTGAGGTTTTTTATGGCGATTGAATTGGTTTTCCGTGGTAGGGTTGCTAGCCCTACGCCCAACCTTCACTCTTTACCCGGGCTCAGGATCGGCTAGTAACTAGTGAACTAGTTAACCAGGAGAGGTTAGTTGTGCTTTTATATCCATCTATTTCTGGTCAACAGGGAATCTGGAAATAAGAAGAGATATTGTCTGACTTGCTATCCGATGTTCTCAACCTCATATGTGATACACATAGATTATATTACTATCAATCAGCGCCGGAAAGTGTTAGTGTAAGACTGTCTTTAGTTTTGGAGCACACATTCAAGCAGTGATTACGAATTGCTTGTCTTGATATATCTGCTCCTAAATGAGCGTAAAACGACCACAGCAAATAAATCACTCTGTGCACAACTTGTCAATAGGTATACTAAGTCCTTTTTCACCGAGATACTGGCTAGATCGTTTCCAGAATATGAAAAAGTCACTCTCTGGAAGACCGTCGATCTATCTCTGGTCTTGCTTAAATGCAGTAATAATTACAGTAAGTGACTGTGAGAAAGATATTTGAAAAGTCAGTGGATCTC
>CALYCZ020000078.1:0-59260 GCA_944470555.2 Heterobilharzia americana | reverse complement strand
CCACTAGTCTATCATAATTGTTTATATTGGTTCGTTATCTGCACAGTTTTGGTACATTCGCAGTACTTCTTCATCATGCATTGGAACTGAATCTCAATAATATTTTAGATTTCTAAATGTATCGAAGTGATATGGTCATAGAATACGAAACGGTGGGTTACGTTTTTAATTTGTAATAAAGGGAGTTGTTTCCAGACGATTGTACCCGGTAGAAGGAGAAGTGATTTCTAGGTTCTACTGTCAACTGCCTTCAGAGCGTTGTACGTCGGGTAGTTTTCTTCATTCTTTCGAGTGCATGTGTATTTGTTAAGCAGTATGGCAGTTAAGCTATCTACCACTTAATTATTTTGTCAGTTAGTTTCAAAGTAATAACAGCTACTAAAATAAACAATGAGGACCATCTCACCTTTACTTTAAGATACAACGTAGACAAAAGTGTCTATCATGAGATTCAAAGGTTTTCTGTTTTACAAAATATGAAACTGGGATATGAATTTCTGAGAACTAGTTGTTTGATAATTTACGAATAATAAGTTTTTGATAACTGTAGCGTATTCAATATATTGCATACTTGCTTGTCTATTCGTGTTTGAATGAACTCAGGTATATTAGCCATATGTCTTAAAGTGCAACACAATTATTTACATCAATGGGTTAGGTTTCTCCTTTTTTCTGACACTATCAGACTTTTGAAGACGACCACAGAAAAACAAAATAATCAGGTAATGTTTATTATCTGCCAGCATTTTTAAGTTTCAGTATGATTTTTATAATTGTGGCCATCAGAAGCTAAATGTTCGACTGCAGGTATTTTCACGTCGTTAACAGTACTGATCTAAGCTTTCCTCATTAAAATTTTTTTCAGTAATGGCTGTCAGTGGTATTGACCGGTCAATAAAAATTATTGAACCTGATCCTAATGTATATCAGGAAGATGATGATGATGGTACTAGTTACGATGAAACATCAACTTTTCGAAAAATAGTGAAACAGCATGAAGAGGAAGCAAGTGAAGTATGTATCATATACAGTTATGTTCTAACTTTCCTTTTTACAGCATATTCACGAAAACGTGAAACTAAGTAATGACATCTCTTTTAATTGTTTTTATAACGCCACTTTTGTAGCCCTGTTGTCACTTGTATTTTTTTAGTGACCACTTGATACAGCTAGTCTCTCAGTTTCTCGATAACGCGGTAAGATAACAGAAGGTGTACTGCAATGTGAAAATATATTCAAAATACAAGGGCTTGAATATATTTACAATGACCAGACCTTCCTACATTTGAATATCCTATTGATTTTCGTCCCTTCCTTCAACCAATCTGATACTTTACACGTTGGTTCATATATTTTTCCCCAAACTTCTGAGCAAAACGATTGGTTACAGGCCTTAGAGATTTACGCAAATCATAGCAATTTCATTCCGCACTATAACAAGTAGTAAAATAGGAGTTATATGCATTGTATGAGAATTGGTTATAGTGCATAACTGCTCATTAAAGCAGGGTAGCTTAAGTCGGCTGTTTTAAGCATTAGGGTACACATTTTTGCCTGTTATGCCATGCCTGGTTGTGTTGTCACAAGTGGTTTGTCAGAAAATTATACTTTGATATCTTTAAGACTTATACATAAAATAATTGAATGTGTAAATGCATCGAGTTATCAGTATTCACTGTTAACAATTTTATATACGAACTAATAAAAATGGTTTATACTACCAGCGCATCATTGCAGTCTTACTGCCATCCAGCGATTGAACTAGGATGTCAGTACTGTAACACAGTAACGTATAGTTAATGGTCAAATGCCCATCCACACAGGACATTGCTATCTTATCAATCGTGATGTGCAGAAAAGCGTTCGATGAATAATAAATTTTACCGTTCATCGTCTGCTTTCAACAGCTTTGGTTATTCTCCTGTTGAAACCATCAAAACTGAATCGGTTAGAAATCAAGTAAAAGCTTCACTTTATTTGTATTATAGTCAAAATCCGTCTCACTGTTAATTTCATTTGCTTCATCTTGTGTATTTTATAAGCGTCTGATTTGTTGTTGTTACTAACATATCACAACTACAGGTTCTTTGAGAATGACTAATTTGATTTATTGGTGATATATTGCTCATGTTGTTGCTGGAGAAATGTCGACGAAGCGAAAAGCTTCCATTCCCTATTTACTAAGAACATTACGACCACACTGCAAGCAAATAACGTTGATACTCAGTAATTTCGAAATCTATCCTTGACAACCAATAAATGTGTAGCTGTACTTATCTTAAGATGTATGTTTAAAATATCATCTGGTTCCTCTCATTTCAAGCATGATTGTGTTCCTGTCTAGCGTCTACAGCTGTACAGTCATTGTATGAAATAGATGATGTTACCTTTTTTATTCTAGTATGATCATTTATGCTCACTTTAGCGACTGTAGCACATTGTTTCTTGTCGTCCTTCATAAATAACCTAGTCTGCATTCTGTGCCAAAGGTTTTCAACCTATATTCTTTTGCTAGAAAGCAGAATGATTTTTAATAAGCTTGTTTAACTGAAAGGTTTGACACGCTATCAGTATCCTTTTACGTTAGTCTAGTCCATATATCAATTTTGTTCATACCTGACTGGCTTTTGTACGGTGGTCTTTATTCAGACTATTGAGTATGATTCACTACTGTTGTATAGTATTTGCATTATTAGTATTCTGTAGGTTGATAATTGTGACCAAGCCAGGTGATCTTTATTATACTCGCACCTTATAGTCCAGCAGTACTTTTTCAATTATATGTGAATATTTGCCTTCACTCAAATTTTCTCTATCAACTCTTCATCTTTGTGCAGCTCATTTCAGCGTTTCTCCGCCTTCGAAATAAGTCCGTTTTATTTGCATCACTGCAGATTTTTAAACACCTATTTCATTGTTTGTTTTTTGTGTATTGTACAGTTGTGTCAAACCAATGAAATGAGAACAAAACAAATTTTAGTTTCTGGGAATAATCATTTGGATAGTATTGCTCGAATACGCACCGGTAGAGGTAGGTCTTTGGCTTTGTAATTTATTGTCGGTATTGGAAATAAAAAATTTTTCATTTCTTCAGATCTATCTACAACAACGATGAAATCATCACATTCTCAATCGACTGGATTCTTATTACACGTTGATTTGAGTATATTGTTTCGATGTAACAGAATGATTCATGGAAAAGTTATATCATAAGCATTTTAGTTGGAGTAGGATAAGATTTTGGTAACCAGGCCAGCGTATAAATTCTATCCGAAAAATCTCAGTAAATCAATACAGCAATAAGACCTGACATTACTGCATAGCGATTCAACTGACCACACTTCACAACAGCATATCTAGATATAAGTCAACAAGATCTAAGATTGCGATATATTTCTTTAAAATGTCACCAAATTTCATAGAAAATCATCAGAATTGAAATGGGCACAATAAAACAATTGTGAAATGCAATGTAACGTCTAGGATGAAGATAATATGTGGATGCATCTACACCACTGAAATAGATTAGGAATTATATAATTCGAAGATTGCGACCACTTCTTTTGGTTGTCATGTGGATCTAAACCGGGAAGTCTACATTTCTGCAAATGACTGAAACATAGCCAAATACTTCATAGACTGATACTTCGCTGTCATATGACTGCAATTGATCTTTTTACAGCCTGGACCTGTTTCAGCCAGCACTATGCTATTGAGCAGACAGTGAGTAAGCTGCGTAACACATGTCTTACCTCTGTAAATGGAGGTTAACACCCTCATTAACTGAAGTCCCGTTTCCTCTTAAGACTCCACACCTGACTACTGTATTACTGTGATACACTTTCTATGTTAAGAAAATGATGGTAGTTGAACACCTGAACCCCTTTCATTTCCTCAAACTCTCATAGTCAGATTTTACAGCCATATAGTAGAGCAGAGTGATCCGCAGCGCAGTACACTCAGCAGTCGGATATCTTGCAAGCGTCATAAAGACAGACAACATCAACATAGGACCAGGCATTGCCACGTAACGGTCAAAGTTGCCACACCTCATATCGGCACATCAAGCAATAAAGCACTAAAATGACAGATGAATAAACAAAGGAAGCAATGAAAAGTGGTTGAAAGTCCTAAAATGATGGCAAGAAAGACTAAAAGATCACTAACATTTAGTTTGACGAGTAAGATAATGTGTGGATACATGTGCGTCATTTAGATAGATTCCGAGCCAAATCCCCTAGAGTGTCCTCCATCCACTGGTTTGTGTTATCACGTGGACTACAACCGGTAAGTTTACAGTTCCCTAGATGGATCAAAGGTTTCATGGACTGATTCCTTGTCTTCATCCTGCCACCCCTAACCCTCTCATAGCCTAAACCTACTTCAGCCAGCATTGCATGTCGAGGCAGACGGTGACTAGGCCTGTAAAACACATGTCCCCACTACCTCAGTCGTTTAGTGTTTAAAATCTCATCATCTGACCTTTCTCTCCTCTTTAACACTCCACACCTCACTTCTACATTGTCAACATGGTGACACCACGACATACGGCCTATGATAGGAAGGTGACGGCGTTCAAATACCTGACATCTTTCCATATCTTCTCCTTTTAATGGCAATGTTTTACATCCACATACTGGAACAGAGCAAACTGCAGCGCAGTGCTCCCAACCATCAGTAGACAATCGAATATCATGGCAGTGCCATGAATTGATGAGAGTGAAGTGCGTCTTTTGTATCCGTGCAGAAACTTTGTCGACCACTGACCGAAAAGGGTGGGTCTGACTTCCCAATAAGATGAATTAGTCGATGTATTCAACCACTTCATTCTCTATTGTTAGATGAGACGCCAAGACAGACCAGTCCTTTAGAAACAATTCGCATCTCTGTGATGGCAAATGCATCCGAAACAGTCACGTGATGCTGGCGTCTTCACCTAGAATGACTACATTATCTGCTCACTTCAGATTTACTAAGGAGTGATGTGTGACAAGTTCAGCTTCTGTGAATTGAGAGAGAACTCCATTAGTGCATTTATGACTGAATTGAATGACATACATACATACACAATTCACTTTAAACCACATCGTAGAAGCTAGGCGGTTCACGGATGTTTGGATAGAGAACCTTCAGCAGAGTGGTATACCTGTGCAACGCTTCCTCTAGAGGCAGAAGAAGATGTCATCGTAAAATCTCTGGAACCAAGGAGTCAAATGTTCCTCGCAGATGTGGCTACTCTCATATTTCTTCTTATTATTACTTCTTATTTGGGTTCCTGGTGGAACATAGGGCTTCAGTAGCACGTCTCCATTCCACTCCCTTCTCTGTAGTCTTCTTAGCCTGGCTCCACAACTGCCCAAAAGCTTTCATTTCTCCCTCACACGGTCTCCTCCATGTCACCCTCGCCTCGGACGCCCAACTCGTTGTTTCCCCCTTGGCTTCCACTCGAGGGCCTGGCGTGGCTCGTGATGTCCCTAATCGGTCTTCTCAGTCAGTCAGTGCATGCCCAATCCATCTCCACTTTCTTCTTCTGCATATTGTTGGGCGATAGCTTCTTGGTTGGTTCGTTGACCGGCCAGAGTGAGTTCGTTGTTGCTTATTCTTATTATTCTGGCTATCTGATCGATATTCAGTATCGAGTGAGCGTAGGCGGCAGCTGTTGATGTGATGTGATGTATGTCTGTAGTTTGTTGGAAATGCTTTTCGTAACGCACCAAGTCTGTCAACCACCACTTATAAATACTGACTTGACTGCCATTGGTGTTGAAAATCCGGATCTTGTTCACGCTTCATGCTGAGTGGAGTGTAGTGGAGTGCAGTAGATCTCCACACTGATTTCAGATTAATGAAGGCCTGTCTTGTTGTCTTTCCGACCCTGATTTTGACGTCCCCGTCTGTGCTTGTGCCGCCACCTGTAGTTGAGACGATGCTGCCTAGTTAGGTGTAGATAGAAGAGACTACTTCCTTTAGATTTCTCCCGTTCATGGTGATTGGCGCTTGTTGTTGCTGTTTTTGTTGGTTGAATATCTCCACTACCTCTGTCTTCTCTACGTTCACCTGAAGGAAGTCCCATCTTCGCTGCCTCACCTCGCCTCGCCTCTTCTGCCAACTTGTTAGTTTTCGCCTGTAGGTCTTCGAGTTTATGCGACAAGACATTAGACGTGAATCATCATCGTCGAGGAAATCCATATCTTCCAGGGTCTTTTCACCGGTCCAGCCAGCGTATGCCCCTCTTCTCGCTCCTCACAGTTTGTTGCATGATCCAGTCCAGTCCAGTGGACCACAATCAGGAAGATGATCGATGATAGTAGGCGACAGCCTTGTCTTACTCCTTCCTGTCTTCACTTCAAAGGCGTCACTGAGCTTTCCATTGTGAATCACTTGGCACTTAGCATCATATAGCGTAGCATAGCACAGCATAGCATATAGCTGGTATTGAATGAGGTTGATAAAGGTTTGTGGCACTAAAACCGTAGTGTTGAAGCAGTTGCCTGCCAAATTACTTCTGGGTCGACGCTGTCGAAGGCCTTTTCAAAATCGATGAAGTTGAGGTAGAGTTGAGTTGACTGCCTTTCTATGCTCTGTTCTATGATGATGTGCAGTGTAGCGTTGCAGTGAAATTTGATCCGCACATGATTTGTTCTTCCCGTGGCCAACCAGCCAGCCCGTTCCGATCGTAATTTGAATCCAGCGCATTTGTAAGTCTCAGCAGGATGATGTGGCTTAATATTTTGCTTGGGTTGGACAGGTGGTGAAGCATGAATCCTCGCCAGCTCTTGCAAAGGCGTAGGTCGCCCTTCTTTGGAAGTGTGACAAGGTAGCTCTTCTTCCCATCAATCGGCAGGCAGGTACCTTTCCTGCCTTCCTTGCAAACCTCCTGCAGTATTGGTGTGGTGTGAGCATGTCTGCTGTTGTCTCTGCGTTTGGAGGAATTCCATCTGGCCGTGGTGCTTCCCTGGATTTCAGCAACTTTATGGCACTCACTTCTGCTTTTGTTGGAGGTTTTGTGTTCACTGATAGTTCTGTGGCTGGACTGCTGGTGGTATTTCTGGACGAGTTGCAGGTGTTGGTTGATTCAAGAGTTTTTTGAAGTGGTCAGCTCATTGTTGCCTTTGTTGCTCCTTTTTGGTAACTAGTTTTCCTTCACTATCTGTCATTGGTTTCATCTGCGTTGATCTCTTCCCTCCCAGATAGTAACCTGGTTATTTGATATGTTGTTGTCAGGTCTCTGTCTCTGCTACCAGCAGCCTGTTCTGCTTCAATTGCCAGTGTGTTGTAGAAGTGTCTCTAGTCTTTGCGCGCACTCTTCTTCACTTCTTTGTCCAGTGTAGTGAGTGTTTTGTAGGTTGTGTTCAGTTCCTTGCACTGCACTACATTGCACTGGTTCATCTTCTACCTCGCCATCTTCCTCTCCCTGCTCTATCAGCTTCCATGTGTCCGTGGAGATCCATTCCTTGTCTTGTCTTGCTTCTTCTTCCTTCCTGACACGGTTATGCAGGTTTCCTTCCACGTCTCTTTCAAAGGGTTCCAGTGTCCTTCCACGCAGTTTTCTTCATGGATGTTGCCTAATTTCTCTCATTTTTTCCTGATGACTGACTGACTGACATGAAGATGTCCTCATTAGTTTCGTCCGTCAGTTCAGTTTCTGTTCTGTGTGGTTGTTGAACTTGAACTGTGATCTGTCTGTCACCAACTTCTGTGATATGCTTCAACTTGATTTGGAAGGTAGGTTCCTTGCACTAGATAGTGAGTGGTGTGAACCACCTACATCTGCTCCCCTTCTTCATCTGATCTTGTGTTCAGTGGGCTGCGTCTCCACTTTCTTCACATTGAGATGAAGTTGATGTGATTTTTAGTGTGTCCTAGTGTCTGGTGAAATCCATGTCGCTACCTTGTGAATATCCTTGTGTTTGTACACACTGCCTCTAATCACCAAATCGTTGTTTGCTTAGAAGTCTGCAAACAATTCTCCATTCTCGTTCATTTCACTGAGTGCTTCTCCACCCTTGATGATTTCTCTTCCTGTGTTGGTATTCATGTCACCCATTGATGTCTCCATCTGGGGTGGGGTCTTGTCCATTACTGATTGCAGTTGTCTGTAGAATTCCTCCTTTTTCTCTTGGTCTTCATTGTTTGTAGGTGCGTAGCGTAGTGTTGTATGATTGTTACTTTCTTTTCTTTTGAGTTGAATCTTGCTGTCATAATCCTGATTGTGGAGGAGATTGGTTCCCACTGTATGAGAGCCTTCGATGCTGTTGGGGGAGATCATGATAGCCACTCCGAAACTCAGTGTGCTTGTGGTTGTCGTCTGGGTGAAAATATCAGAGTAGACTATCGACTCTCTAGTTGACAGTTTGGAGAGTCCACTTCCATTGCATCTACTCTAGCAGATTCCTGGCATTTCCATGCCATACCTTCTCATTTCTTTTGAAATCTGGTCAGCCTTGCCAGCCAGCTTCAAACATTGTTCGGACATTCCATGTCCCTATGCTTACTTTTGCGTTCATCGAGAGAGAGGACATATCGCCCAATTGGCTTCGCGATGGTTTTCAGCAACCGGCGTCATTTCGTCTCCCTGATTCCATTGAGGAATGGGTTTATTTTATTTTTTATATTTTCTTTGTGCTTTGAAGTTTTTTTAGCGATTGGATTGGTTTTACCGGGTAGGGTTGCCCAATGTTCCCTCTTTATCCATGTTTAGGACCGGCTAGTAACTAGTGAACTTGTTAACTAGGCGTGTTCTACTATGATATAGTGCTTTAAAAAGCTGCCAGTCGACTATCTCAGTTATCTTAGTCATTTGAAATAATCTTGCTAAGTTATACTGCTTTGTTCCTCTGGCTCAAGGCAAAATGATGTCCGATCATACCAATCCACAACTGTATGGGTGCTGTTCGACTGAATAGATATTTATTAACTGGGAATGACCATACCTGTTCGCAGTTTCCTGATGCGCACCCACTGACCATGGTTTTGACTGCACAATGCTTAAATCTTATCTTAAGATGTCTATTTCTCTACATAGACCAAAACGCTCAGATATATTTATATTAGTCATTGACCTCAACGTCCAAGCAGTCAAGCTCAGCCAACCCGAAAGGGATCTTATAGTTACCTACCCTATCCTATCCCAACGATCCAACAAGGGCAATCCTGTCATATAGTTCTGTCCTCACAAACACTTCTGTCTGACTACCAGTGACTTCAAGCGAAGCAAAAAAAATATTCTTTTACTTGGCCTGCGCCTGCATCGAACCAACCTGCTGGTTGAGTGACTTCTTGTTCCTACATATATCTAACCAGTTCATTTTTGAAACCAGGCTCAGTATTCTTATCGTCACGCTGCACTCATAGTAATCTTACAACTATAGTCCTTCTACCTTTATTTTTGCATGCTTGAAACAACCAACGCTTTTGACTCACGTGTCGGCTTTAAGGTCTAGTTTTTAATCATCCACCATTGAAGTCAGGGGACGCCACGCCAGTTAGTGACTGAATGACTGACAAAATCAGGTGCGTTGGCCCATGTTACCAGACTTCACAGTAGTATGTAACGAACAGGGGGAGAAAGCGATATCAAAGTAGAGAAAGTTGTGTGAAAGAATGAGCAATGTAAAGCTAACAGTTAGTGCGAATACGCAAGCTTTAGAAGACATCAAAGAATGAAAACATCTGCGTCATTGTGACTGATTTCCAACCATGTCATCAAGACTCCTTAACCACTGGTCTCTATCGTCTCGGTGACCCCAGACAGGTAGTCTACACCTCTCATAACGTCTCAGATGAACAGTTAAGGACTTCATGGCGCCATGTCTTGGTCTGGTTGCCATAATCCTTTTTCCAACTTAATCCAACTTCCCATGACATAGCGCGTCGAGGTAGGCAATAACTCACCATTCGCAGTGTATCCAAACCACTTCAGTCGATGAGGGTTCACAACCTCATCAATCGACTTGTTTCTCTTGTATAGTACCCTTTGTCTGACCTCAACATAGCTCCACAGTAATTCCACTAAATGTCAGCAATGCTGCGAAGACACATGACAAAACCTTCTAACCGCTTAACCTCTACTTTTAACGACCATGTTTCACAGTCGTAAAATAGGAAAGAACGGACTGCAGGGCAGTATACTCTTTCTTTGATAGATAGCCGGTTATATCTCCGGTCGATGCGATTGATAACGTAAGTTGGTGAATGCTGAACGGATTTTATGTATCTGAGCTGAGATTTCGTCAGCAACCAGCCGATTCGAGCTGACGCAACTCCCCAAGTAAGTGAAGTGGTCGACATACTCCATCACTTCACTCCCTATCATTAACCTGAGAGAGGTTGCAGACCAGTCCTGGACCATCATCTAACATTTGACAAGTGTGGGAACACACTCTAAACATACTCAGATTTCTGCTCAACTTCAGAGAATGTCTGTCTTTATCTACGAAAGTCGTGGTACTAGTAATAAGTGGTTGCTGGAGACGATTACCATTCTCCGTTTTTTTGAACGAGCTTCCAAAGTGGTCTTCTGTTACACTCATTCTACCCACCTGTGCATTGAAATTACGTCCTATCACAGCCAAATCAAAGCCTTTTGGCTTCCTGTAGGTGGCTGAATAGTGTTCAGTAGAACTCATCTTACACTTCACCTAATATGCAGTCAGTGGTTGCGTAAGTAGAGATTACAAAGAGACGACGGTGATTTCTGCCAACCTGTTTTAGTCCTCACCGTGCTGTTCGGTCCCCCGGGTCATAGGCGGCTGTCAAGTGGGATGCAGTTGAGCAGTGCACTTTCCACCTTAGCTCTTGATAATATACTTACACCTGAATGACCGCGAGAACTAGCCACCGAATCTCTAACAATTCGAAGTACGCATTTTGCGGATTCACAATATTGACCTATGAAGTTAAGTGAAGAACCATACTTGGATCTTTTATGCTTGTCTGACAAACACAACGGACCTCCATGTCCGTAGTCGCTAAACTATCGCCTATCGACGCTCCCTATCCGATTTTGCGGAGTCTGTTGACATTGATAACTTTGATATACATTTTGAAGTGTAGTTCCATATTAGATTTGTTTATTTGATTTATAACACAGTGGTATAGTATTGTTTACTTGCTGACGTTTCGAGCGTAAATTATTGCTCATAATCATATTAATGTAACCACACTACTTTCGGCGTAAATTGTCTGATAATTTACTTCTTCCTATTCTTTTGTCGACGTTTATAAAGGGAACTAATTATTTTAAATTAATGCGTTTGTTGCATATATTTTCTACATTACTAATTTACTACTACTTACCTTTTTTTATAGTTGCAAGGATGATCTTACAGCGCATTGTCCAGGGTACAAGTGATTCTGCCTTCATGAGCCATACAGATACGGAAACAAATTCATCGGACTAGGTCCTTTGTAAATTTGACTTTCGAACTTTCACTTGCTTTTGTTTTGCTTTCTTTAGATGAAATTGATTTTGTTCCACAGATTATCTATCACAAATTTTTTCTTTGATAATATTCCTAGTGTTGAGCAGTCATTAGTTAGTATTTCGCACAGTAATATTTATATTTATGCGTATAAAAGTGACTTTCAGATGGAAGGCAGTTCTATCTATTTAATTGACCTACGGTTTGTTGATAAGATAGTGGTCAAGATTTAGATATTAGTTTTACTTCTGTGTGGATATATGTGAAACAACCTGTAGATCGTTCAAGATGAGAATACCTAACTTTTACTAAAATGCAATTGAATATTTCACAGATGTCCAGAATAACCTGGCCTCTGAGTTTGACTCTATCCTAATAAATTACATCCGTAGAAATCTTGAGACTACAGTTTGTGTGTGATGTTACAAGCGAGATGGTGTTAGAACTATCGAAAAAAGTTTTCAGTACAGCAAAGTTATAGTGTTTACTTTTCATTCTATTGATTGTTAGCTCACAGTTTGAATCCTTCTGTGTAACTAGCTACATCGAGTGTGTCCCCAGTTAGAAAAACATGTAGTGGTGCGAAATGATTCTCTGATTGCTATGAACTTGACACATGGTCTCAGTCTCCTATGAAGTCTTCAAGATAAGAGCGGTAGGGTTCTATGGGAAACCACATGCAGACCAACGGACAGACAAAACCAACATAGGACCTGGCACATAAATGTATGGGTTCAAGTTGCCACACGTCACAGTTGTACACAAAGAACAACTGGTTAAAAAGAAAAAAAAATTGCATTAAATTTAGGCTGGTTCACATTGGGTCAATGAGCTATCCAATTCTCTTAAGTGCTTAGTGAATGCCATCTGTAGGAAGCTATCTGCAGACATCTAGTCCGGGGACTAAATGTTGGGGACGACCAGTTGCTCTCTTAAACTGGGGCACATGCACATTCTGATTCTATGAGATTTTAACTTACTTAAAGTTAACTTTGTCGACCATACGTTCAGCGAAAACTGACCCTATTGAAGCCCAATTTGTTCAACCTATGTGACGAATTTGAGGTTACGGAAGAAGTGATACCAGTAACGTGACAAGGGAATAATCAAACCCTATCTCGTTTAGACTGTATCTTCTGAAATGATTAATATTTGATAGTTAACCTAGTAACTCTCCATCCTTTGGTTAAGGGTGATCATATTATTATCGGCTATCAGTATGTCTGTTAAATCAGACTAATCCAACCGTCCAAAGTGTGTTATTGGAACTTCAGGCAACTGAATAATTCATCTTTTTGCATAGCATTGGAACAGATAGATTGCGTAGCCCACCGTGTTTGGCATACTCCGGACACCTACTGGAGATTCATATTCGAGAAAACCATGTACGCAATCACCTAATCTGTTTCACTTCCAAATCCAAAGTGCTTCATGTCACACAATTCTACTCGTGATCTACTTAGGCTAACGGACGTGCTGGTGATTTATACCGGCACAAAAGCATCTGAACTCCTGGCTAACCAGTATTTGCAAATGTCTTTATCTTCGGCCACCTACTTATATGTTCATGAATATTCTAATAACCAGGTAAAACTCTTAGTCGTTGGCTTAAGAGTTATGGTAGTACAGTGCAAGCTGCTAATGCTCACGAAAGATCCCTGCAGGTCAAAAACTCATGCGGCAGTTTTGCAAGAAGGAGCGCCAGTCTTGTGCGAACCCTTAAGCAAATTATTCAAGGATTCTACTAGTCAAGGGAAAGTTCTCAATACCTGGGAGTTGGACCACATAAAGCCACTCTTCAAAGGAGGTCAACATATCAACCCGAAGAATTAAAACTCGGTGATTTTCTCACCCAGTTCCTCCACAGTAATGCAGTCACTAATCTACAATGGACTGGGGAATCGCCTCATGAGCATGAACTTCTCTACACACCGAAAACATGGATTTAAAGAAGGGTAATCTCGCATTACTAACTTGCTCATTGCAGAAACCAGACGGAGACAGAATTCACATTATATACATAGAAATTTCTAAAAAGCTCGCATAGATTACTAGTTCACAGGTTAACTGAACGCTCTTAATTACGGACGAAGACGGAAGGGTGGGCGTGGGGCTAGCGACTCTACCTAGGAAAATCAATACAATCGCTAGAAAACCTTCAGAGCACAAAGAAATTATGTAAAATAAAATAAACCTATTCCTCAATGGAATCAGGGAGACGAAATGACGCCGGTTGCTGAAAACCATCGCGAAGCCAATTGGGCGATATGTCCTCTCTCTCGATGAACGCAAAAGTAAGCATAGGGAAAAGAAATGGACGAATAATGTATGAACCTAAATACGCTGCCCAGATTGCGAAAGAGATACGGCATGGAAGTGCTTGGAATTTGCGAAAGCCATTCTTCCCATCAATCGGCAGGCAGGTACCTTTCCTGCCTTCCTTGCAAACCTCCTGCAGTATTGGTGTGGTGTGAGCATGTCTGCTGTTGTCTCTGCGTTTGGAGGAATTCCATCTGGCCGTGGTGCTTCCCTGGATTTCAGCAACTTTATGGCACTCACTTCTGCTTTTGTTGGAGGTTTTGTGTTCACTGATAGTTCTGTGGCTGGACTGCTGGTGGTATTTCTGGACGAGTTGCAGGTGTTGGTTGATTCAAGAGTTTTTTGAAGTGGTCAGCTCATTGTTGCCTTTGTTGCTCCTTTTTGGTAACTAGTTTTCCTTCACTATCTGTCATTGGTTTCATCTGCGTTGATCTCTTCCCTCCCAGATAGTAACCTGGTTATTTGATATGTTGTTGTCAGGTCTCTGTCTCTGCTACCAGCAGCCTGTTCTGCTTCAATTGCCAGTGTGTTGTAGAAGTGTCTCTAGTCTTTGCGCGCACTCTTCTTCACTTCTTTGTCCAGTGTAGTGAGTGTTTTGTAGGTTGTGTTCAGTTCCTTGCACTGCACTACATTGCACTGGTTCATCTTCTACCTCGCCATCTTCCTCTCCCTGCTCTATCAGCTTCCATGTGTCCGTGGAGATCCATTCCTTGTCTTGTCTTGCTTCTTCTTCCTTCCTGACACGGTTATGCAGGTTTCCTTCCACGTCTCTTTCAAAGGGTTCCAGTGTCCTTCCACGCAGTTTTCTTCATGGATGTTGCCTAATTTCTCTCATTTTTTCCTGATGACTGACTGACTGACATGAAGATGTCCTCATTAGTTTCGTCCGTCAGTTCAGTTTCTGTTCTGTGTGGTTGTTGAACTTGAACTGTGATCTGTCTGTCACCAACTTCTGTGATATGCTTCAACTTGATTTGGAAGGTAGGTTCCTTGCACTAGATAGTGAGTGGTGTGAACCACCTACATCTGCTCCCCTTCTTCATCTGATCTTGTGTTCAGTGGGCTGCGTCTCCACTTTCTTCACATTGAGATGAAGTTGATGTGATTTTTAGTGTGTCCTAGTGTCTGGTGAAATCCATGTCGCTACCTTGTGAATATCCTTGTGTTTGTACACACTGCCTCTAATCACCAAATCGTTGTTTGCTTAGAAGTCTGCAAACAATTCTCCATTCTCGTTCATTTCACTGAGTGCTTCTCCACCCTTGATGATTTCTCTTCCTGTGTTGGTATTCATGTCACCCATTGATGTCTCCATCTGGGGTGGGGTCTTGTCCATTACTGATTGCAGTTGTCTGTAGAATTCCTCCTTTTTCTCTTGGTCTTCATTGTTTGTAGGTGCGTAGCGTAGTGTTGTATGATTGTTACTTTCTTTTCTTTTGAGTTGAATCTTGCTGTCATAATCCTGATTGTGGAGGAGATTGGTTCCCACTGTATGAGAGCCTTCGATGCTGTTGGGGGAGATCATGATAGCCACTCCGAAACTCAGTGTGCTTGTGGTTGTCGTCTGGGTGAAAATATCAGAGTAGACTATCGACTCTCTAGTTGACAGTTTGGAGAGTCCACTTCCATTGCATCTACTCTAGCAGATTCCTGGCATTTCCATGCCATACCTTCTCATTTCTTTTGAAATCTGGTCAGCCTTGCCAGCCAGCTTCAAACATTGTTCGGACATTCCATGTCCCTATGCTTACTTTTGCGTTCATCGAGAGAGAGGACATATCGCCCAATTGGCTTCGCGATGGTTTTCAGCAACCGGCGTCATTTCGTCTCCCTGATTCCATTGAGGAATGGGTTTATTTTATTTTTTATATTTTCTTTGTGCTTTGAAGTTTTTTTAGCGATTGGATTGGTTTTACCGGGTAGGGTTGCCCAATGTTCCCTCTTTATCCATGTTTAGGACCGGCTAGTAACTAGTGAACTTGTTAACTAGGCGTGTTCTACTATGATATAGTGCTTTAAAAAGCTGCCAGTCGACTATCTCAGTTATCTTAGTCATTTGAAATAATCTTGCTAAGTTATACTGCTTTGTTCCTCTGGCTCAAGGCAAAATGATGTCCGATCATACCAATCCACAACTGTATGGGTGCTGTTCGACTGAATAGATATTTATTAACTGGGAATGACCATACCTGTTCGCAGTTTCCTGATGCGCACCCACTGACCATGGTTTTGACTGCACAATGCTTAAATCTTATCTTAAGATGTCTATTTCTCTACATAGACCAAAACGCTCAGATATATTTATATTAGTCATTGACCTCAACGTCCAAGCAGTCAAGCTCAGCCAACCCGAAAGGGATCTTATAGTTACCTACCCTATCCTATCCCAACGATCCAACAAGGGCAATCCTGTCATATAGTTCTGTCCTCACAAACACTTCTGTCTGACTACCAGTGACTTCAAGCGAAGCAAAAAAAATATTCTTTTACTTGGCCTGCGCCTGCATCGAACCAACCTGCTGGTTGAGTGACTTCTTGTTCCTACATATATCTAACCAGTTCATTTTTGAAACCAGGCTCAGTATTCTTATCGTCACGCTGCACTCATAGTAATCTTACAACTATAGTCCTTCTACCTTTATTTTTGCATGCTTGAAACAACCAACGCTTTTGACTCACGTGTCGGCTTTAAGGTCTAGTTTTTAATCATCCACCATTGAAGTCAGGGGACGCCACGCCAGTTAGTGACTGAATGACTGACAAAATCAGGTGCGTTGGCCCATGTTACCAGACTTCACAGTAGTATGTAACGAACAGGGGGAGAAAGCGATATCAAAGTAGAGAAAGTTGTGTGAAAGAATGAGCAATGTAAAGCTAACAGTTAGTGCGAATACGCAAGCTTTAGAAGACATCAAAGAATGAAAACATCTGCGTCATTGTGACTGATTTCCAACCATGTCATCAAGACTCCTTAACCACTGGTCTCTATCGTCTCGGTGACCCCAGACAGGTAGTCTACACCTCTCATAACGTCTCAGATGAACAGTTAAGGACTTCATGGCGCCATGTCTTGGTCTGGTTGCCATAATCCTTTTTCCAACTTAATCCAACTTCCCATGACATAGCGCGTCGAGGTAGGCAATAACTCACCATTCGCAGTGTATCCAAACCACTTCAGTCGATGAGGGTTCACAACCTCATCAATCGACTTGTTTCTCTTGTATAGTACCCTTTGTCTGACCTCAACATAGCTCCACAGTAATTCCACTAAATGTCAGCAATGCTGCGAAGACACATGACAAAACCTTCTAACCGCTTAACCTCTACTTTTAACGACCATGTTTCACAGTCGTAAAATAGGAAAGAACGGACTGCAGGGCAGTATACTCTTTCTTTGATAGATAGCCGGTTATATCTCCGGTCGATGCGATTGATAACGTAAGTTGGTGAATGCTGAACGGATTTTATGTATCTGAGCTGAGATTTCGTCAGCAACCAGCCGATTCGAGCTGACGCAACTCCCCAAGTAAGTGAAGTGGTCGACATACTCCATCACTTCACTCCCTATCATTAACCTGAGAGAGGTTGCAGACCAGTCCTGGACCATCATCTAACATTTGACAAGTGTGGGAACACACTCTAAACATACTCAGATTTCTGCTCAACTTCAGAGAATGTCTGTCTTTATCTACGAAAGTCGTGGTACTAGTAATAAGTGGTTGCTGGAGACGATTACCATTCTCCGTTTTTTTGAACGAGCTTCCAAAGTGGTCTTCTGTTACACTCATTCTACCCACCTGTGCATTGAAATTACGTCCTATCACAGCCAAATCAAAGCCTTTTGGCTTCCTGTAGGTGGCTGAATAGTGTTCAGTAGAACTCATCTTACACTTCACCTAATATGCAGTCAGTGGTTGCGTAAGTAGAGATTACAAAGAGACGACGGTGATTTCTGCCAACCTGTTTTAGTCCTCACCGTGCTGTTCGGTCCCCCGGGTCATAGGCGGCTGTCAAGTGGGATGCAGTTGAGCAGTGCACTTTCCACCTTAGCTCTTGATAATATACTTACACCTGAATGACCGCGAGAACTAGCCACCGAATCTCTAACAATTCGAAGTACGCATTTTGCGGATTCACAATATTGACCTATGAAGTTAAGTGAAGAACCATACTTGGATCTTTTATGCTTGTCTGACAAACACAACGGACCTCCATGTCCGTAGTCGCTAAACTATCGCCTATCGACGCTCCCTATCCGATTTTGCGGAGTCTGTTGACATTGATAACTTTGATATACATTTTGAAGTGTAGTTCCATATTAGATTTGTTTATTTGATTTATAACACAGTGGTATAGTATTGTTTACTTGCTGACGTTTCGAGCGTAAATTATTGCTCATAATCATATTAATGTAACCACACTACTTTCGGCGTAAATTGTCTGATAATTTACTTCTTCCTATTCTTTTGTCGACGTTTATAAAGGGAACTAATTATTTTAAATTAATGCGTTTGTTGCATATATTTTCTACATTACTAATTTACTACTACTTACCTTTTTTTATAGTTGCAAGGATGATCTTACAGCGCATTGTCCAGGGTACAAGTGATTCTGCCTTCATGAGCCATACAGATACGGAAACAAATTCATCGGACTAGGTCCTTTGTAAATTTGACTTTCGAACTTTCACTTGCTTTTGTTTTGCTTTCTTTAGATGAAATTGATTTTGTTCCACAGATTATCTATCACAAATTTTTTCTTTGATAATATTCCTAGTGTTGAGCAGTCATTAGTTAGTATTTCGCACAGTAATATTTATATTTATGCGTATAAAAGTGACTTTCAGATGGAAGGCAGTTCTATCTATTTAATTGACCTACGGTTTGTTGATAAGATAGTGGTCAAGATTTAGATATTAGTTTTACTTCTGTGTGGATATATGTGAAACAACCTGTAGATCGTTCAAGATGAGAATACCTAACTTTTACTAAAATGCAATTGAATATTTCACAGATGTCCAGAATAACCTGGCCTCTGAGTTTGACTCTATCCTAATAAATTACATCCGTAGAAATCTTGAGACTACAGTTTGTGTGTGATGTTACAAGCGAGATGGTGTTAGAACTATCGAAAAAAGTTTTCAGTACAGCAAAGTTATAGTGTTTACTTTTCATTCTATTGATTGTTAGCTCACAGTTTGAATCCTTCTGTGTAACTAGCTACATCGAGTGTGTCCCCAGTTAGAAAAACATGTAGTGGTGCGAAATGATTCTCTGATTGCTATGAACTTGACACATGGTCTCAGTCTCCTATGAAGTCTTCAAGATAAGAGCGGTAGGGTTCTATGGGAAACCACATGCAGACCAACGGACAGACAAAACCAACATAGGACCTGGCACATAAATGTATGGGTTCAAGTTGCCACACGTCACAGTTGTACACAAAGAACAACTGGTTAAAAAGAAAAAAAAATTGCATTAAATTTAGGCTGGTTCACATTGGGTCAATGAGCTATCCAATTCTCTTAAGTGCTTAGTGAATGCCATCTGTAGGAAGCTATCTGCAGACATCTAGTCCGGGGACTAAATGTTGGGGACGACCAGTTGCTCTCTTAAACTGGGGCACATGCACATTCTGATTCTATGAGATTTTAACTTACTTAAAGTTAACTTTGTCGACCATACGTTCAGCGAAAACTGACCCTATTGAAGCCCAATTTGTTCAACCTATGTGACGAATTTGAGGTTACGGAAGAAGTGATACCAGTAACGTGACAAGGGAATAATCAAACCCTATCTCGTTTAGACTGTATCTTCTGAAATGATTAATATTTGATAGTTAACCTAGTAACTCTCCATCCTTTGGTTAAGGGTGATCATATTATTATCGGCTATCAGTATGTCTGTTAAATCAGACTAATCCAACCGTCCAAAGTGTGTTATTGGAACTTCAGGCAACTGAATAATTCATCTTTTTGCATAGCATTGGAACAGATAGATTGCGTAGCCCACCGTGTTTGGCATACTCCGGACACCTACTGGAGATTCATATTCGAGAAAACCATGTACGCAATCACCTAATCTGTTTCACTTCCAAATCCAAAGTGCTTCATGTCACACAATTCTACTCGTGATCTACTTAGGCTAACGGACGTGCTGGTGATTTATACCGGCACAAAAGCATCTGAACTCCTGGCTAACCAGTATTTGCAAATGTCTTTATCTTCGGCCACCTACTTATATGTTCATGAATATTCTAATAACCAGGTAAAACTCTTAGTCGTTGGCTTAAGAGTTATGGTAGTACAGTGCAAGCTGCTAATGCTCACGAAAGATCCCTGCAGGTCAAAAACTCATGCGGCAGTTTTGCAAGAAGGAGCGCCAGTCTTGTGCGAACCCTTAAGCAAATTATTCAAGGATTCTACTAGTCAAGGGAAAGTTCTCAATACCTGGGAGTTGGACCACATAAAGCCACTCTTCAAAGGAGGTCAACATATCAACCCGAAGAATTAAAACTCGGTGATTTTCTCACCCAGTTCCTCCACAGTAATGCAGTCACTAATCTACAATGGACTGGGGAATCGCCTCATGAGCATGAACTTCTCTACACACCGAAAACATGGATTTAAAGAAGGGTAATCTCGCATTACTAACTTGCTCATTGCAGAAACCAGACGGAGACAGAATTCACATTATATACATAGAAATTTCTAAAAAGCTCGCATAGATTACTAGTTCACAGGTTAACTGAACGCTCTTAATTACGGACGAAGACGGAAGGGTGGGCGTGGGGCTAGCGACTCTACCTAGGAAAATCAATACAATCGCTAGAAAACCTTCAGAGCACAAAGAAATTATGTAAAATAAAATAAACCTATTCCTCAATGGAATCAGGGAGACGAAATGACGCCGGTTGCTGAAAACCATCGCGAAGCCAATTGGGCGATATGTCCTCTCTCTCGATGAACGCAAAAGTAAGCATAGGGAAAAGAAATGGACGAATAATGTATGAACCTAAATACGCTGCCCAGATTGCGAAAGAGATACGGCATGGAAGTGCTTGGAATTTGCGAAAGCCATTCTTCCCATCAATCGGCAGGCAGGTACCTTTCCTGCCTTCCTTGCAAACCTCCTGCAGTATTGGTGTGGTGTGAGCATGTCTGCTGTTGTCTCTGCGTTTGGAGGAATTCCATCTGGCCGTGGTGCTTCCCTGGATTTCAGCAACTTTATGGCACTCACTTCTGCTTTTGTTGGAGGTTTTGTGTTCACTGATAGTTCTGTGGCTGGACTGCTGGTGGTATTTCTGGACGAGTTGCAGGTGTTGGTTGATTCAAGAGTTTTTTGAAGTGGTCAGCTCATTGTTGCCTTTGTTGCTCCTTTTTGGTAACTAGTTTTCCTTCACTATCTGTCATTGGTTTCATCTGCGTTGATCTCTTCCCTCCCAGATAGTAACCTGGTTATTTGATATGTTGTTGTCAGGTCTCTGTCTCTGCTACCAGCAGCCTGTTCTGCTTCAATTGCCAGTGTGTTGTAGAAGTGTCTCTAGTCTTTGCGCGCACTCTTCTTCACTTCTTTGTCCAGTGTAGTGAGTGTTTTGTAGGTTGTGTTCAGTTCCTTGCACTGCACTACATTGCACTGGTTCATCTTCTACCTCGCCATCTTCCTCTCCCTGCTCTATCAGCTTCCATGTGTCCGTGGAGATCCATTCCTTGTCTTGTCTTGCTTCTTCTTCCTTCCTGACACGGTTATGCAGGTTTCCTTCCACGTCTCTTTCAAAGGGTTCCAGTGTCCTTCCACGCAGTTTTCTTCATGGATGTTGCCTAATTTCTCTCATTTTTTCCTGATGACTGACTGACTGACATGAAGATGTCCTCATTAGTTTCGTCCGTCAGTTCAGTTTCTGTTCTGTGTGGTTGTTGAACTTGAACTGTGATCTGTCTGTCACCAACTTCTGTGATATGCTTCAACTTGATTTGGAAGGTAGGTTCCTTGCACTAGATAGTGAGTGGTGTGAACCACCTACATCTGCTCCCCTTCTTCATCTGATCTTGTGTTCAGTGGGCTGCGTCTCCACTTTCTTCACATTGAGATGAAGTTGATGTGATTTTTAGTGTGTCCTAGTGTCTGGTGAAATCCATGTCGCTACCTTGTGAATATCCTTGTGTTTGTACACACTGCCTCTAATCACCAAATCGTTGTTTGCTTAGAAGTCTGCAAACAATTCTCCATTCTCGTTCATTTCACTGAGTGCTTCTCCACCCTTGATGATTTCTCTTCCTGTGTTGGTATTCATGTCACCCATTGATGTCTCCATCTGGGGTGGGGTCTTGTCCATTACTGATTGCAGTTGTCTGTAGAATTCCTCCTTTTTCTCTTGGTCTTCATTGTTTGTAGGTGCGTAGCGTAGTGTTGTATGATTGTTACTTTCTTTTCTTTTGAGTTGAATCTTGCTGTCATAATCCTGATTGTGGAGGAGATTGGTTCCCACTGTATGAGAGCCTTCGATGCTGTTGGGGGAGATCATGATAGCCACTCCGAAACTCAGTGTGCTTGTGGTTGTCGTCTGGGTGAAAATATCAGAGTAGACTATCGACTCTCTAGTTGACAGTTTGGAGAGTCCACTTCCATTGCATCTACTCTAGCAGATTCCTGGCATTTCCATGCCATACCTTCTCATTTCTTTTGAAATCTGGTCAGCCTTGCCAGCCAGCTTCAAACATTGTTCGGACATTCCATGTCCCTATGCTTACTTTTGCGTTCATCGAGAGAGAGGACATATCGCCCAATTGGCTTCGCGATGGTTTTCAGCAACCGGCGTCATTTCGTCTCCCTGATTCCATTGAGGAATGGGTTTATTTTATTTTTTATATTTTCTTTGTGCTTTGAAGTTTTTTTAGCGATTGGATTGGTTTTACCGGGTAGGGTTGCCCAATGTTCCCTCTTTATCCATGTTTAGGACCGGCTAGTAACTAGTGAACTTGTTAACTAGGCGTGTTCTACTATGATATAGTGCTTTAAAAAGCTGCCAGTCGACTATCTCAGTTATCTTAGTCATTTGAAATAATCTTGCTAAGTTATACTGCTTTGTTCCTCTGGCTCAAGGCAAAATGATGTCCGATCATACCAATCCACAACTGTATGGGTGCTGTTCGACTGAATAGATATTTATTAACTGGGAATGACCATACCTGTTCGCAGTTTCCTGATGCGCACCCACTGACCATGGTTTTGACTGCACAATGCTTAAATCTTATCTTAAGATGTCTATTTCTCTACATAGACCAAAACGCTCAGATATATTTATATTAGTCATTGACCTCAACGTCCAAGCAGTCAAGCTCAGCCAACCCGAAAGGGATCTTATAGTTACCTACCCTATCCTATCCCAACGATCCAACAAGGGCAATCCTGTCATATAGTTCTGTCCTCACAAACACTTCTGTCTGACTACCAGTGACTTCAAGCGAAGCAAAAAAAATATTCTTTTACTTGGCCTGCGCCTGCATCGAACCAACCTGCTGGTTGAGTGACTTCTTGTTCCTACATATATCTAACCAGTTCATTTTTGAAACCAGGCTCAGTATTCTTATCGTCACGCTGCACTCATAGTAATCTTACAACTATAGTCCTTCTACCTTTATTTTTGCATGCTTGAAACAACCAACGCTTTTGACTCACGTGTCGGCTTTAAGGTCTAGTTTTTAATCATCCACCATTGAAGTCAGGGGACGCCACGCCAGTTAGTGACTGAATGACTGACAAAATCAGGTGCGTTGGCCCATGTTACCAGACTTCACAGTAGTATGTAACGAACAGGGGGAGAAAGCGATATCAAAGTAGAGAAAGTTGTGTGAAAGAATGAGCAATGTAAAGCTAACAGTTAGTGCGAATACGCAAGCTTTAGAAGACATCAAAGAATGAAAACATCTGCGTCATTGTGACTGATTTCCAACCATGTCATCAAGACTCCTTAACCACTGGTCTCTATCGTCTCGGTGACCCCAGACAGGTAGTCTACACCTCTCATAACGTCTCAGATGAACAGTTAAGGACTTCATGGCGCCATGTCTTGGTCTGGTTGCCATAATCCTTTTTCCAACTTAATCCAACTTCCCATGACATAGCGCGTCGAGGTAGGCAATAACTCACCATTCGCAGTGTATCCAAACCACTTCAGTCGATGAGGGTTCACAACCTCATCAATCGACTTGTTTCTCTTGTATAGTACCCTTTGTCTGACCTCAACATAGCTCCACAGTAATTCCACTAAATGTCAGCAATGCTGCGAAGACACATGACAAAACCTTCTAACCGCTTAACCTCTACTTTTAACGACCATGTTTCACAGTCGTAAAATAGGAAAGAACGGACTGCAGGGCAGTATACTCTTTCTTTGATAGATAGCCGGTTATATCTCCGGTCGATGCGATTGATAACGTAAGTTGGTGAATGCTGAACGGATTTTATGTATCTGAGCTGAGATTTCGTCAGCAACCAGCCGATTCGAGCTGACGCAACTCCCCAAGTAAGTGAAGTGGTCGACATACTCCATCACTTCACTCCCTATCATTAACCTGAGAGAGGTTGCAGACCAGTCCTGGACCATCATCTAACATTTGACAAGTGTGGGAACACACTCTAAACATACTCAGATTTCTGCTCAACTTCAGAGAATGTCTGTCTTTATCTACGAAAGTCGTGGTACTAGTAATAAGTGGTTGCTGGAGACGATTACCATTCTCCGTTTTTTTGAACGAGCTTCCAAAGTGGTCTTCTGTTACACTCATTCTACCCACCTGTGCATTGAAATTACGTCCTATCACAGCCAAATCAAAGCCTTTTGGCTTCCTGTAGGTGGCTGAATAGTGTTCAGTAGAACTCATCTTACACTTCACCTAATATGCAGTCAGTGGTTGCGTAAGTAGAGATTACAAAGAGACGACGGTGATTTCTGCCAACCTGTTTTAGTCCTCACCGTGCTGTTCGGTCCCCCGGGTCATAGGCGGCTGTCAAGTGGGATGCAGTTGAGCAGTGCACTTTCCACCTTAGCTCTTGATAATATACTTACACCTGAATGACCGCGAGAACTAGCCACCGAATCTCTAACAATTCGAAGTACGCATTTTGCGGATTCACAATATTGACCTATGAAGTTAAGTGAAGAACCATACTTGGATCTTTTATGCTTGTCTGACAAACACAACGGACCTCCATGTCCGTAGTCGCTAAACTATCGCCTATCGACGCTCCCTATCCGATTTTGCGGAGTCTGTTGACATTGATAACTTTGATATACATTTTGAAGTGTAGTTCCATATTAGATTTGTTTATTTGATTTATAACACAGTGGTATAGTATTGTTTACTTGCTGACGTTTCGAGCGTAAATTATTGCTCATAATCATATTAATGTAACCACACTACTTTCGGCGTAAATTGTCTGATAATTTACTTCTTCCTATTCTTTTGTCGACGTTTATAAAGGGAACTAATTATTTTAAATTAATGCGTTTGTTGCATATATTTTCTACATTACTAATTTACTACTACTTACCTTTTTTTATAGTTGCAAGGATGATCTTACAGCGCATTGTCCAGGGTACAAGTGATTCTGCCTTCATGAGCCATACAGATACGGAAACAAATTCATCGGACTAGGTCCTTTGTAAATTTGACTTTCGAACTTTCACTTGCTTTTGTTTTGCTTTCTTTAGATGAAATTGATTTTGTTCCACAGATTATCTATCACAAATTTTTTCTTTGATAATATTCCTAGTGTTGAGCAGTCATTAGTTAGTATTTCGCACAGTAATATTTATATTTATGCGTATAAAAGTGACTTTCAGATGGAAGGCAGTTCTATCTATTTAATTGACCTACGGTTTGTTGATAAGATAGTGGTCAAGATTTAGATATTAGTTTTACTTCTGTGTGGATATATGTGAAACAACCTGTAGATCGTTCAAGATGAGAATACCTAACTTTTACTAAAATGCAATTGAATATTTCACAGATGTCCAGAATAACCTGGCCTCTGAGTTTGACTCTATCCTAATAAATTACATCCGTAGAAATCTTGAGACTACAGTTTGTGTGTGATGTTACAAGCGAGATGGTGTTAGAACTATCGAAAAAAGTTTTCAGTACAGCAAAGTTATAGTGTTTACTTTTCATTCTATTGATTGTTAGCTCACAGTTTGAATCCTTCTGTGTAACTAGCTACATCGAGTGTGTCCCCAGTTAGAAAAACATGTAGTGGTGCGAAATGATTCTCTGATTGCTATGAACTTGACACATGGTCTCAGTCTCCTATGAAGTCTTCAAGATAAGAGCGGTAGGGTTCTATGGGAAACCACATGCAGACCAACGGACAGACAAAACCAACATAGGACCTGGCACATAAATGTATGGGTTCAAGTTGCCACACGTCACAGTTGTACACAAAGAACAACTGGTTAAAAAGAAAAAAAAATTGCATTAAATTTAGGCTGGTTCACATTGGGTCAATGAGCTATCCAATTCTCTTAAGTGCTTAGTGAATGCCATCTGTAGGAAGCTATCTGCAGACATCTAGTCCGGGGACTAAATGTTGGGGACGACCAGTTGCTCTCTTAAACTGGGGCACATGCACATTCTGATTCTATGAGATTTTAACTTACTTAAAGTTAACTTTGTCGACCATACGTTCAGCGAAAACTGACCCTATTGAAGCCCAATTTGTTCAACCTATGTGACGAATTTGAGGTTACGGAAGAAGTGATACCAGTAACGTGACAAGGGAATAATCAAACCCTATCTCGTTTAGACTGTATCTTCTGAAATGATTAATATTTGATAGTTAACCTAGTAACTCTCCATCCTTTGGTTAAGGGTGATCATATTATTATCGGCTATCAGTATGTCTGTTAAATCAGACTAATCCAACCGTCCAAAGTGTGTTATTGGAACTTCAGGCAACTGAATAATTCATCTTTTTGCATAGCATTGGAACAGATAGATTGCGTAGCCCACCGTGTTTGGCATACTCCGGACACCTACTGGAGATTCATATTCGAGAAAACCATGTACGCAATCACCTAATCTGTTTCACTTCCAAATCCAAAGTGCTTCATGTCACACAATTCTACTCGTGATCTACTTAGGCTAACGGACGTGCTGGTGATTTATACCGGCACAAAAGCATCTGAACTCCTGGCTAACCAGTATTTGCAAATGTCTTTATCTTCGGCCACCTACTTATATGTTCATGAATATTCTAATAACCAGGTAAAACTCTTAGTCGTTGGCTTAAGAGTTATGGTAGTACAGTGCAAGCTGCTAATGCTCACGAAAGATCCCTGCAGGTCAAAAACTCATGCGGCAGTTTTGCAAGAAGGAGCGCCAGTCTTGTGCGAACCCTTAAGCAAATTATTCAAGGATTCTACTAGTCAAGGGAAAGTTCTCAATACCTGGGAGTTGGACCACATAAAGCCACTCTTCAAAGGAGGTCAACATATCAACCCGAAGAATTAAAACTCGGTGATTTTCTCACCCAGTTCCTCCACAGTAATGCAGTCACTAATCTACAATGGACTGGGGAATCGCCTCATGAGCATGAACTTCTCTACACACCGAAAACATGGATTTAAAGAAGGGTAATCTCGCATTACTAACTTGCTCATTGCAGAAACCAGACGGAGACAGAATTCACATTATATACATAGAAATTTCTAAAAAGCTCGCATAGATTACTAGTTCACAGGTTAACTGAACGCTCTTAATTACGGACGAAGACGGAAGGGTGGGCGTGGGGCTAGCGACTCTACCTAGGAAAATCAATACAATCGCTAGAAAACCTTCAGAGCACAAAGAAATTATGTAAAATAAAATAAACCTATTCCTCAATGGAATCAGGGAGACGAAATGACGCCGGTTGCTGAAAACCATCGCGAAGCCAATTGGGCGATATGTCCTCTCTCTCGATGAACGCAAAAGTAAGCATAGGGAAAAGAAATGGACGAATAATGTATGAACCTAAATACGCTGCCCAGATTGCGAAAGAGATACGGCATGGAAGTGCTTGGAATTTGCGAAAGCCATTCTTCCCATCAATCGGCAGGCAGGTACCTTTCCTGCCTTCCTTGCAAACCTCCTGCAGTATTGGTGTGGTGTGAGCATGTCTGCTGTTGTCTCTGCGTTTGGAGGAATTCCATCTGGCCGTGGTGCTTCCCTGGATTTCAGCAACTTTATGGCACTCACTTCTGCTTTTGTTGGAGGTTTTGTGTTCACTGATAGTTCTGTGGCTGGACTGCTGGTGGTATTTCTGGACGAGTTGCAGGTGTTGGTTGATTCAAGAGTTTTTTGAAGTGGTCAGCTCATTGTTGCCTTTGTTGCTCCTTTTTGGTAACTAGTTTTCCTTCACTATCTGTCATTGGTTTCATCTGCGTTGATCTCTTCCCTCCCAGATAGTAACCTGGTTATTTGATATGTTGTTGTCAGGTCTCTGTCTCTGCTACCAGCAGCCTGTTCTGCTTCAATTGCCAGTGTGTTGTAGAAGTGTCTCTAGTCTTTGCGCGCACTCTTCTTCACTTCTTTGTCCAGTGTAGTGAGTGTTTTGTAGGTTGTGTTCAGTTCCTTGCACTGCACTACATTGCACTGGTTCATCTTCTACCTCGCCATCTTCCTCTCCCTGCTCTATCAGCTTCCATGTGTCCGTGGAGATCCATTCCTTGTCTTGTCTTGCTTCTTCTTCCTTCCTGACACGGTTATGCAGGTTTCCTTCCACGTCTCTTTCAAAGGGTTCCAGTGTCCTTCCACGCAGTTTTCTTCATGGATGTTGCCTAATTTCTCTCATTTTTTCCTGATGACTGACTGACTGACATGAAGATGTCCTCATTAGTTTCGTCCGTCAGTTCAGTTTCTGTTCTGTGTGGTTGTTGAACTTGAACTGTGATCTGTCTGTCACCAACTTCTGTGATATGCTTCAACTTGATTTGGAAGGTAGGTTCCTTGCACTAGATAGTGAGTGGTGTGAACCACCTACATCTGCTCCCCTTCTTCATCTGATCTTGTGTTCAGTGGGCTGCGTCTCCACTTTCTTCACATTGAGATGAAGTTGATGTGATTTTTAGTGTGTCCTAGTGTCTGGTGAAATCCATGTCGCTACCTTGTGAATATCCTTGTGTTTGTACACACTGCCTCTAATCACCAAATCGTTGTTTGCTTAGAAGTCTGCAAACAATTCTCCATTCTCGTTCATTTCACTGAGTGCTTCTCCACCCTTGATGATTTCTCTTCCTGTGTTGGTATTCATGTCACCCATTGATGTCTCCATCTGGGGTGGGGTCTTGTCCATTACTGATTGCAGTTGTCTGTAGAATTCCTCCTTTTTCTCTTGGTCTTCATTGTTTGTAGGTGCGTAGCGTAGTGTTGTATGATTGTTACTTTCTTTTCTTTTGAGTTGAATCTTGCTGTCATAATCCTGATTGTGGAGGAGATTGGTTCCCACTGTATGAGAGCCTTCGATGCTGTTGGGGGAGATCATGATAGCCACTCCGAAACTCAGTGTGCTTGTGGTTGTCGTCTGGGTGAAAATATCAGAGTAGACTATCGACTCTCTAGTTGACAGTTTGGAGAGTCCACTTCCATTGCATCTACTCTAGCAGATTCCTGGCATTTCCATGCCATACCTTCTCATTTCTTTTGAAATCTGGTCAGCCTTGCCAGCCAGCTTCAAACATTGTTCGGACATTCCATGTCCCTATGCTTACTTTTGCGTTCATCGAGAGAGAGGACATATCGCCCAATTGGCTTCGCGATGGTTTTCAGCAACCGGCGTCATTTCGTCTCCCTGATTCCATTGAGGAATGGGTTTATTTTATTTTTTATATTTTCTTTGTGCTTTGAAGTTTTTTTAGCGATTGGATTGGTTTTACCGGGTAGGGTTGCCCAATGTTCCCTCTTTATCCATGTTTAGGACCGGCTAGTAACTAGTGAACTTGTTAACTAGGCGTGTTCTACTATGATATAGTGCTTTAAAAAGCTGCCAGTCGACTATCTCAGTTATCTTAGTCATTTGAAATAATCTTGCTAAGTTATACTGCTTTGTTCCTCTGGCTCAAGGCAAAATGATGTCCGATCATACCAATCCACAACTGTATGGGTGCTGTTCGACTGAATAGATATTTATTAACTGGGAATGACCATACCTGTTCGCAGTTTCCTGATGCGCACCCACTGACCATGGTTTTGACTGCACAATGCTTAAATCTTATCTTAAGATGTCTATTTCTCTACATAGACCAAAACGCTCAGATATATTTATATTAGTCATTGACCTCAACGTCCAAGCAGTCAAGCTCAGCCAACCCGAAAGGGATCTTATAGTTACCTACCCTATCCTATCCCAACGATCCAACAAGGGCAATCCTGTCATATAGTTCTGTCCTCACAAACACTTCTGTCTGACTACCAGTGACTTCAAGCGAAGCAAAAAAAATATTCTTTTACTTGGCCTGCGCCTGCATCGAACCAACCTGCTGGTTGAGTGACTTCTTGTTCCTACATATATCTAACCAGTTCATTTTTGAAACCAGGCTCAGTATTCTTATCGTCACGCTGCACTCATAGTAATCTTACAACTATAGTCCTTCTACCTTTATTTTTGCATGCTTGAAACAACCAACGCTTTTGACTCACGTGTCGGCTTTAAGGTCTAGTTTTTAATCATCCACCATTGAAGTCAGGGGACGCCACGCCAGTTAGTGACTGAATGACTGACAAAATCAGGTGCGTTGGCCCATGTTACCAGACTTCACAGTAGTATGTAACGAACAGGGGGAGAAAGCGATATCAAAGTAGAGAAAGTTGTGTGAAAGAATGAGCAATGTAAAGCTAACAGTTAGTGCGAATACGCAAGCTTTAGAAGACATCAAAGAATGAAAACATCTGCGTCATTGTGACTGATTTCCAACCATGTCATCAAGACTCCTTAACCACTGGTCTCTATCGTCTCGGTGACCCCAGACAGGTAGTCTACACCTCTCATAACGTCTCAGATGAACAGTTAAGGACTTCATGGCGCCATGTCTTGGTCTGGTTGCCATAATCCTTTTTCCAACTTAATCCAACTTCCCATGACATAGCGCGTCGAGGTAGGCAATAACTCACCATTCGCAGTGTATCCAAACCACTTCAGTCGATGAGGGTTCACAACCTCATCAATCGACTTGTTTCTCTTGTATAGTACCCTTTGTCTGACCTCAACATAGCTCCACAGTAATTCCACTAAATGTCAGCAATGCTGCGAAGACACATGACAAAACCTTCTAACCGCTTAACCTCTACTTTTAACGACCATGTTTCACAGTCGTAAAATAGGAAAGAACGGACTGCAGGGCAGTATACTCTTTCTTTGATAGATAGCCGGTTATATCTCCGGTCGATGCGATTGATAACGTAAGTTGGTGAATGCTGAACGGATTTTATGTATCTGAGCTGAGATTTCGTCAGCAACCAGCCGATTCGAGCTGACGCAACTCCCCAAGTAAGTGAAGTGGTCGACATACTCCATCACTTCACTCCCTATCATTAACCTGAGAGAGGTTGCAGACCAGTCCTGGACCATCATCTAACATTTGACAAGTGTGGGAACACACTCTAAACATACTCAGATTTCTGCTCAACTTCAGAGAATGTCTGTCTTTATCTACGAAAGTCGTGGTACTAGTAATAAGTGGTTGCTGGAGACGATTACCATTCTCCGTTTTTTTGAACGAGCTTCCAAAGTGGTCTTCTGTTACACTCATTCTACCCACCTGTGCATTGAAATTACGTCCTATCACAGCCAAATCAAAGCCTTTTGGCTTCCTGTAGGTGGCTGAATAGTGTTCAGTAGAACTCATCTTACACTTCACCTAATATGCAGTCAGTGGTTGCGTAAGTAGAGATTACAAAGAGACGACGGTGATTTCTGCCAACCTGTTTTAGTCCTCACCGTGCTGTTCGGTCCCCCGGGTCATAGGCGGCTGTCAAGTGGGATGCAGTTGAGCAGTGCACTTTCCACCTTAGCTCTTGATAATATACTTACACCTGAATGACCGCGAGAACTAGCCACCGAATCTCTAACAATTCGAAGTACGCATTTTGCGGATTCACAATATTGACCTATGAAGTTAAGTGAAGAACCATACTTGGATCTTTTATGCTTGTCTGACAAACACAACGGACCTCCATGTCCGTAGTCGCTAAACTATCGCCTATCGACGCTCCCTATCCGATTTTGCGGAGTCTGTTGACATTGATAACTTTGATATACATTTTGAAGTGTAGTTCCATATTAGATTTGTTTATTTGATTTATAACACAGTGGTATAGTATTGTTTACTTGCTGACGTTTCGAGCGTAAATTATTGCTCATAATCATATTAATGTAACCACACTACTTTCGGCGTAAATTGTCTGATAATTTACTTCTTCCTATTCTTTTGTCGACGTTTATAAAGGGAACTAATTATTTTAAATTAATGCGTTTGTTGCATATATTTTCTACATTACTAATTTACTACTACTTACCTTTTTTTATAGTTGCAAGGATGATCTTACAGCGCATTGTCCAGGGTACAAGTGATTCTGCCTTCATGAGCCATACAGATACGGAAACAAATTCATCGGACTAGGTCCTTTGTAAATTTGACTTTCGAACTTTCACTTGCTTTTGTTTTGCTTTCTTTAGATGAAATTGATTTTGTTCCACAGATTATCTATCACAAATTTTTTCTTTGATAATATTCCTAGTGTTGAGCAGTCATTAGTTAGTATTTCGCACAGTAATATTTATATTTATGCGTATAAAAGTGACTTTCAGATGGAAGGCAGTTCTATCTATTTAATTGACCTACGGTTTGTTGATAAGATAGTGGTCAAGATTTAGATATTAGTTTTACTTCTGTGTGGATATATGTGAAACAACCTGTAGATCGTTCAAGATGAGAATACCTAACTTTTACTAAAATGCAATTGAATATTTCACAGATGTCCAGAATAACCTGGCCTCTGAGTTTGACTCTATCCTAATAAATTACATCCGTAGAAATCTTGAGACTACAGTTTGTGTGTGATGTTACAAGCGAGATGGTGTTAGAACTATCGAAAAAAGTTTTCAGTACAGCAAAGTTATAGTGTTTACTTTTCATTCTATTGATTGTTAGCTCACAGTTTGAATCCTTCTGTGTAACTAGCTACATCGAGTGTGTCCCCAGTTAGAAAAACATGTAGTGGTGCGAAATGATTCTCTGATTGCTATGAACTTGACACATGGTCTCAGTCTCCTATGAAGTCTTCAAGATAAGAGCGGTAGGGTTCTATGGGAAACCACATGCAGACCAACGGACAGACAAAACCAACATAGGACCTGGCACATAAATGTATGGGTTCAAGTTGCCACACGTCACAGTTGTACACAAAGAACAACTGGTTAAAAAGAAAAAAAAATTGCATTAAATTTAGGCTGGTTCACATTGGGTCAATGAGCTATCCAATTCTCTTAAGTGCTTAGTGAATGCCATCTGTAGGAAGCTATCTGCAGACATCTAGTCCGGGGACTAAATGTTGGGGACGACCAGTTGCTCTCTTAAACTGGGGCACATGCACATTCTGATTCTATGAGATTTTAACTTACTTAAAGTTAACTTTGTCGACCATACGTTCAGCGAAAACTGACCCTATTGAAGCCCAATTTGTTCAACCTATGTGACGAATTTGAGGTTACGGAAGAAGTGATACCAGTAACGTGACAAGGGAATAATCAAACCCTATCTCGTTTAGACTGTATCTTCTGAAATGATTAATATTTGATAGTTAACCTAGTAACTCTCCATCCTTTGGTTAAGGGTGATCATATTATTATCGGCTATCAGTATGTCTGTTAAATCAGACTAATCCAACCGTCCAAAGTGTGTTATTGGAACTTCAGGCAACTGAATAATTCATCTTTTTGCATAGCATTGGAACAGATAGATTGCGTAGCCCACCGTGTTTGGCATACTCCGGACACCTACTGGAGATTCATATTCGAGAAAACCATGTACGCAATCACCTAATCTGTTTCACTTCCAAATCCAAAGTGCTTCATGTCACACAATTCTACTCGTGATCTACTTAGGCTAACGGACGTGCTGGTGATTTATACCGGCACAAAAGCATCTGAACTCCTGGCTAACCAGTATTTGCAAATGTCTTTATCTTCGGCCACCTACTTATATGTTCATGAATATTCTAATAACCAGGTAAAACTCTTAGTCGTTGGCTTAAGAGTTATGGTAGTACAGTGCAAGCTGCTAATGCTCACGAAAGATCCCTGCAGGTCAAAAACTCATGCGGCAGTTTTGCAAGAAGGAGCGCCAGTCTTGTGCGAACCCTTAAGCAAATTATTCAAGGATTCTACTAGTCAAGGGAAAGTTCTCAATACCTGGGAGTTGGACCACATAAAGCCACTCTTCAAAGGAGGTCAACATATCAACCCGAAGAATTAAAACTCGGTGATTTTCTCACCCAGTTCCTCCACAGTAATGCAGTCACTAATCTACAATGGACTGGGGAATCGCCTCATGAGCATGAACTTCTCTACACACCGAAAACATGGATTTAAAGAAGGGTAATCTCGCATTACTAACTTGCTCATTGCAGAAACCAGACGGAGACAGAATTCACATTATATACATAGAAATTTCTAAAAAGCTCGCATAGATTACTAGTTCACAGGTTAACTGAACGCTCTTAATTACGGACGAAGACGGAAGGGTGGGCGTGGGGCTAGCGACTCTACCTAGGAAAATCAATACAATCGCTAGAAAACCTTCAGAGCACAAAGAAATTATGTAAAATAAAATAAACCTATTCCTCAATGGAATCAGGGAGACGAAATGACGCCGGTTGCTGAAAACCATCGCGAAGCCAATTGGGCGATATGTCCTCTCTCTCGATGAACGCAAAAGTAAGCATAGGGAAAAGAAATGGACGAATAATGTATGAACCTAAATACGCTGCCCAGATTGCGAAAGAGATACGGCATGGAAGTGCTTGGAATTTGCGAAAGCCATTCTTCCCATCAATCGGCAGGCAGGTACCTTTCCTGCCTTCCTTGCAAACCTCCTGCAGTATTGGTGTGGTGTGAGCATGTCTGCTGTTGTCTCTGCGTTTGGAGGAATTCCATCTGGCCGTGGTGCTTCCCTGGATTTCAGCAACTTTATGGCACTCACTTCTGCTTTTGTTGGAGGTTTTGTGTTCACTGATAGTTCTGTGGCTGGACTGCTGGTGGTATTTCTGGACGAGTTGCAGGTGTTGGTTGATTCAAGAGTTTTTTGAAGTGGTCAGCTCATTGTTGCCTTTGTTGCTCCTTTTTGGTAACTAGTTTTCCTTCACTATCTGTCATTGGTTTCATCTGCGTTGATCTCTTCCCTCCCAGATAGTAACCTGGTTATTTGATATGTTGTTGTCAGGTCTCTGTCTCTGCTACCAGCAGCCTGTTCTGCTTCAATTGCCAGTGTGTTGTAGAAGTGTCTCTAGTCTTTGCGCGCACTCTTCTTCACTTCTTTGTCCAGTGTAGTGAGTGTTTTGTAGGTTGTGTTCAGTTCCTTGCACTGCACTACATTGCACTGGTTCATCTTCTACCTCGCCATCTTCCTCTCCCTGCTCTATCAGCTTCCATGTGTCCGTGGAGATCCATTCCTTGTCTTGTCTTGCTTCTTCTTCCTTCCTGACACGGTTATGCAGGTTTCCTTCCACGTCTCTTTCAAAGGGTTCCAGTGTCCTTCCACGCAGTTTTCTTCATGGATGTTGCCTAATTTCTCTCATTTTTTCCTGATGACTGACTGACTGACATGAAGATGTCCTCATTAGTTTCGTCCGTCAGTTCAGTTTCTGTTCTGTGTGGTTGTTGAACTTGAACTGTGATCTGTCTGTCACCAACTTCTGTGATATGCTTCAACTTGATTTGGAAGGTAGGTTCCTTGCACTAGATAGTGAGTGGTGTGAACCACCTACATCTGCTCCCCTTCTTCATCTGATCTTGTGTTCAGTGGGCTGCGTCTCCACTTTCTTCACATTGAGATGAAGTTGATGTGATTTTTAGTGTGTCCTAGTGTCTGGTGAAATCCATGTCGCTACCTTGTGAATATCCTTGTGTTTGTACACACTGCCTCTAATCACCAAATCGTTGTTTGCTTAGAAGTCTGCAAACAATTCTCCATTCTCGTTCATTTCACTGAGTGCTTCTCCACCCTTGATGATTTCTCTTCCTGTGTTGGTATTCATGTCACCCATTGATGTCTCCATCTGGGGTGGGGTCTTGTCCATTACTGATTGCAGTTGTCTGTAGAATTCCTCCTTTTTCTCTTGGTCTTCATTGTTTGTAGGTGCGTAGCGTAGTGTTGTATGATTGTTACTTTCTTTTCTTTTGAGTTGAATCTTGCTGTCATAATCCTGATTGTGGAGGAGATTGGTTCCCACTGTATGAGAGCCTTCGATGCTGTTGGGGGAGATCATGATAGCCACTCCGAAACTCAGTGTGCTTGTGGTTGTCGTCTGGGTGAAAATATCAGAGTAGACTATCGACTCTCTAGTTGACAGTTTGGAGAGTCCACTTCCATTGCATCTACTCTAGCAGATTCCTGGCATTTCCATGCCATACCTTCTCATTTCTTTTGAAATCTGGTCAGCCTTGCCAGCCAGCTTCAAACATTGTTCGGACATTCCATGTCCCTATGCTTACTTTTGCGTTCATCGAGAGAGAGGACATATCGCCCAATTGGCTTCGCGATGGTTTTCAGCAACCGGCGTCATTTCGTCTCCCTGATTCCATTGAGGAATGGGTTTATTTTATTTTTTATATTTTCTTTGTGCTTTGAAGTTTTTTTAGCAATTAGTTTGTTTTACGTGGTAAGGTTGTTAGGCGTATACCCAACGTTCTGTCTTTGTCTGAGCTTAGGACGGGTTTGTGACTAGTTAACCAAGCGTGGTTGGCTTAGTCAAAAATTTATGCAAATTCTGGTAACTAGTATTTGAGATGTATGCCGCTGGAATCATTTGTGAGGAGAGCATTAGTAATGACTTGACGAAATGTAAGTTAGGCGGCCGTATGTATTGATGAACGACCTTTTTACTGTGATGCGCTTTTATGCCTATGTTGGTGGTCATTTTCTGTTGAGAAAGTTGTCTTGCCGATTTGTATCCCAGTGTCTGCTAAAAATAGTCTTGGATTTTTAGTCTGTTATGAACATCAAGTGATATACAATAAGTTTACCAGCATCATTTGTCGTCATCACGTGCTGATACCAAAGTTTCCGTTGAGAATCTCCAGACTTCAATAAATGCCTGCAGTCATCAATTTTGTCAGGAGATTGCTTCGTGAATAACTTTTCACAAAGATTGCCAAGTTTCAATGAAGGATCGAAAGCTGTGGAATACCCACTCATAAGTGAGAACATTTGTATTAGGATCTGTAGATAATGTCGCAACATTGGCCGAGACTCTAGCAACTCGACCATGGGTGTGTGCTGTGTTTGTGAGACTCGCATACAGGACCCAAGTGGGGTTATCCACCCAACCTCACTCAGCCAATCTGGTGAATCCATGAAATCCACCCTTCGAGTTTCTAGAGATTCGACGGCTCGCTCTCTCGATCTTGCAGGTGTAGGCATAGCATTAATTACTAGGGTTAACTACTAGACTTGGTCTCAGTTGATAGTCGCCTTTCCGCTGAACGGCGCAGTGAGGACTAACAGAAACTGTCAAACTCGCAGTTTTCTCTTTATAATCTGTGCTTATGCACCCACTGACTGCAGTCCAAATGAAGTGAAGGACGAGTTCTACCGAAGACTGTCTAGCCTCCTTTCGAAAGCCAAACGCTCAGACATGGTGGTTGTTGTAGGTGATTTCAATACACAGATGGGTAGACTGGGTGAGGCAGAAAGGCACTTAGGTGGTACTTTCGGAATCCTGGCTGAACGAACAGATAATGATGATCACTTACTACAACTGTCCTCCGATAACCGCTTATTTTTAGCCGGCACGAATTTCAGATATAAGAAAAGACACTGTCTGACGTGGCGTCCACCGAGCTCAACTCAGCGATGGACCACATCGTTATGGGTCATCGGTGGAAAACTGCCGCTCCTTCTGGAGTACGTGTTTGGATAGCGTTCACGCGTTGGTCCGAGCGCGTACATGCCTGTGTCTCAATAGACGTCGGGAAGATTTGGCAACAAAACCATCACGAGTACAGCTTGACAATGAAAATACCAAGGCCGTGTTCAGTGAGAAGTTAGCTAGGCAGTTATTGGAACGGAACACTATCACTTATCTAGAAGAAGCTTGATGCCACCTCCAGTCTGCTGTAAAAGCAATACTGAAGACAGTGGCCGACTCCGAAAGAGTGGCTAAGAAGAGCCAGTGGATATCAGCAGCTTCTTCTAAACTGATGGGTGCACATGAACGCATTCCTGCGGGCTCTAAGTACAATGAAGAGGGAGCACAACTTAAAAGTAGACTGAGGAAAAGTCTACGCAACGACTGCGAACAGTGGTGGGCAGTGAAGGCTGAAGAGATGGGAAAGGCGGCGGCCATTGGTAACAGTAGACAGTTGTTCAGACTTATTAAGGAAATTGAGGAGAAAATGTCAACAACGGTTGATGAAACTAGCGTAAAAGCACGGTCTGCTATTCACTCGCAGGGAGACGACTGAAACGATGGGCAGAACACTTTGAGGAACAGTTTAACTAGCCTCCAGCCACCATTGCGTTGCCCGTTATGCAGCCGGATCTTGAATGGAACATTGAAGTAGGCACCCCAATACTTGCAGAAGTCGCGAGAGCTTTAGGTAACTTGAAATGGGCAAGAGCAGATGGACTAACTCCTGACGTACACAAGGATGGTGGTAGTGTGCTAGTAATCAGGTTAGCGGAAGTGGTAACTAGTATACGGGAATCAAATACTATCCCCTCTGACTAGTATACATCACTGATTATTCTATAATTCTTCGACGCCTGAAAGGAGCTTGCTAACAGCAAGCCCGGGAAAACCAGGCAGGCAAGCATTAGACCCAGCCGCGGGTGTATCGACCATATATTCACACTACGCCAGGTTCTGGAACACAGGCACGCTTACCGACGCCCGACAATAGCTGCATTCTCGACCTGAAGGCGGGGGCTTTCCACTCCGCTGATAGAGAAGTCCTATGGTAATGTCTGTCACTGAAAGGCGTGCCGAGTAATTGTACACCACCTTATTGAAAGCTCTCTACTCGAACACTTGTGAACGTGTTAGAGCCTATGGTGAGATGTTCGGGAAGTTGTGCTCGTAGAGTGATGTCCGTCAAGGCTCCCCACTCTCTCCATTCTTATTCAATTTTATCATAAATATTCTTATGGAGGTCTCCCTCTCGTCACCTGACTACACAGAGGTTGACCTAATCGCGGGAGAATTTTCGTTACAGCTAGAATACACAGATGACATAGTCCTGTTAGGTGAAGACGCTGACAAGATGCAGAGTCTTCTGAACACTTTGAGTGGCAATTCGAGAATGTTTGGGATGCGTTTCTCACCACCCAAATGCAAATTGTCGCTCCACAATCGGTCTTCAACACTGCTCGGCTGACAATAGAGTGTAGTGGTTGAGAGTGTTGACCACTTCACTTACCCGGGAAGTAGGATCAGTCTTGGTGGGTTAGTGGCTGATGAAATCTCTGGATGAATGCAAAAGCTCGGTTGGCCATCATCAACGTACGCCGCCTGTGGCTCCGCCGTGATACCCGACTATCTATGAAGGGTCGCGCGTACTGCACAGCAGTCCGCTCTGTTTACTGTATGGCTGTGAAACATGGGCATTGAAGGTGGGAGACATGAGAAGGCTTCAGGTGTTTGACTACCGTCGCCTTCGTAGTATAGGCCGTATTCCGTGGTGTCACCACGTGAGTAACGCAGAAGTCAGGTGTAGAGTTTTGGGGAGAAGAGGTAAGTTAGTTGATACAGTTGTGAGCCTTCATCGACTGAAATGGTTGGGACACGTGTTACGTATGCCCAGTCGCCGATTGTCTCGTCACACAATGTTGGTCGAAGTAGTTTCAGGCTGGAAAAATACCCGAGGCGGCCAGACTGAAACATGGCACCAATATATGAAGTCTTTGATTGTTAGTTTCAGCCATGTGGGGCGATGCAGACTAGCCGGTTGGGGTCTGCAGGACAAGAGGAACAGTGGTTGAAGACTCTAGGCGATATGGCTGAGGACCGATGTCAGTGGCCCACATGTATGCACACATCATCCTCATCTCAACGCTGTGCCGAATCTCACCGTTTTCTCATTCTTCCTTTCTCTTTTTTTGTACTCTATATTTCTTTTGACTGAATTTTCTTTTCTTCATCTTCCACTTCACTGCCTTTTCACTTGATGTACTGATATGAGCTGTGGCAACTTGGACCATTACGGAATAGTGTCTGGTCCTATTTTGATTTAATTGGATGTATCGAGGACTGTCGACGTTGTTTTCGTATTGAGGCGCGTCATGTCTTCACTCAAACTACCTCCTTGCTCTTGCCAAATCATTTTATCTTTCCTTCCGCTGACGGAATTCCGAACTGCAGATCCTTCGTTACTATTTAGTGCCTTCCGTTTTTTCACCTTTCCATTCTCTTTTATGGGCCTGTTCACATCTTTCTTCTGGTAACCCTGTATCTCCCTGTTGTGGTCTCCAGGATCATCTCTTTATTCAGATCGGCAAAACCGATGGTGGATCTTGCAACCAAGCTTGGAGAGTTTAGCATACTCATATTGCGTCAGATCTGTGCAACAGTCATTAAACCACCCGTTCCTGCTGTTACATTGGAAACCAGCCATAATAATTTTGCGACAGCCCTATCTTTTACATATCTGATGTTTAGCAGCCATTGTCATGAAAACGTATTGTGAAAAAACCCACGCTGAAATTACTCTGGAAAACTGGAAGAAGAGTTTTAGCATCAGTGGTAATAAGTGATACCGAAATCGGTACTTAGGTGGGGCATCCGTAAAGTGGAAATAGACTCCAAAATAGGGTAAGGTAGTCGAACTCGAGGCTCTAACGGAATGATGTAGTGAAAACCAGGGCATTTTTGTGCTATTGTACGCCAAAGCTAAAATGTCAAATCACGGTGATATTACACTTCCCTTTGAAAAGCGCTCAGCAGTAGTCAATTTTGCTTAGAATTATTATTGATGTATTCTCCGATTATTACTCCTTCCCCTTTAGCGGTACATAATCCCCAAAAATCAGTAGCCTAGGGTTCGATGAGACTCAACATTGATACTGACCTTCATAGTTTTATCGGACTCGCTGAGCTGAAGGCATACAGTCAAGCATCCAGGTCATTTGCACACCTGTCGTATTACGTTGCACTGACCCTACTTTACGTCCCACCGAGAATCTAAACCCTGAAAGCTCATTTTCCTTCGGTCTTCAAAAATTAATAATACCTCTGACTATGTAGATGGTGATAATCGCAAGCTATCTATTATTTTTTAAAGCAAAAAGTCAAGTCAAATCACAAACAATATTGTGGTATCCTCTCGTCCTCCAGGTAAATGAATGAATGGTCACTGCTTTAAAAAAAAGTGGTGGCTTTGTCAAACTTATCCGTGTCCTGGCATTCCTAAGCTTATATACTCCCCCATACCTTTGCAGTTAAATAGCCCTTACACTCACGATACACCTGGTACCTCCCATGGTCTACAGTACATTTCATTCTATCTTTAATGTATGCTCTATTCGCAACAAGATGAATGAACCCTCCATGTTAGCTCTAGTTTATTGAACTTCGAATATTCTTACTTCAGAACTATCTTGCACTAAAGATACTGTTATTGAAGATTTTTCGCTAGACAACTGCTCTATGTTTCGAGGAGATAGACTCTCTTATCGTGGAGGTGGATGCGTCATTTATATCAGGCTAGATATCATAGTTATCCAGTGTGACTATCTAGAACCAACTATCATACAAGACTCACTCTGGATCAACGCCAAAATCAAGAAGTCAGACGCCGTTGTTATGAGGTTCATTAATAGCCTCATAAATAACACCTGAGTACAAAAGTAAGCTAGCTGTGGCATTCGGTTTTCCGCATCGATGGTTAGTGTGGCAAAAATGTGTGTTAATTTTCATATATTTGATACTGTGTGTGACCCCCTTCGTACACCAGTGTTACACAGAACTATTGGGCGCATTCGAAGTTGCAGAGTGATTCGAGAAGATAGGGGAACCCACTAGGCTCTGTAGAACAAATATGACCCTGCATGTTGTTTATGCATTTTTAGGCAACGACCACAAGATCCTTGTTGGATGATTTGATATGGTTCTGGGTAACTTACCACTGGAAAAATACAAGAAAAGCATTCCCCACAGGAACTACAACAAGGAGAATTGAAACGCACTGCGGTTTATCTTACGCTGACTCAACTGGAGCTCCGAATTCACCAATGACTCAACAACTCCACTAAGCTAAATGTTCTACAGCAAACAAGTGGCTAAACATCACTACGTAGCACCGTACTTTCATTCCAAAAAGATATGGTTACCTAAATAGAGTTCATCCATGCTTACAGACATAGCTGCATGGCCAAAAACAAAAAATTTTTGATATGCTCAATGATAATAATTATTAGGCTTCATTGGTTACAACCTATGAAAAAAGTGAATTTCATGAGTCTATCTATTCAGAAAGAGAATGTAACAGGATCTGAATTATGTGATTAGAAGACATGGATTATCTGGAAAATGTGACGTATTTGCGCTGTTTTGTACGATGTTAAGTCTTTCTAACAAACATGTTGCATCTTCATGCTTGTCACATATCTTTTATAAAGAGATCACCGGTCAAGCACTCAATGTGTGACATGTAAATATCAGCTAGCAATGGTCCTAAGGGACTTCTCATAGCCACACCATCTATTTGTCGAAAACGTTCACCTTCAAATGTGAAATGAACTTTATCAGTACACAATAACAACAGCTCTCTCAAACACGTTGAGGGGATAGGGAAAGAAGGATGACTGGAAGATATATGGTCACAAAGAACGCCAATGATTTTAATTAGGGGTACATTAGTAAATAAGGAGTTGACATCAAATGAATACAACCTCTTATCTTTGATATTAATATCACTAACATAATCAACAAGTCCAAGAGTATCTTTTAAGGAAAACTTACATAGGAAAAGACAAGACGTGGTTTCAGGGAAGAAGAAATTTTTTTCGTCGGAAATGGGTGTATTCCGCTTTTTAAAAACTTACAGAATTCATTTCGAATAGGAATTAAAGTTTTTGCTAACCATTTCGCCACTTTATGTGTAAGTGAACGGAACATGGAGAGTATAGGACGTAAATGATTGTTTGTCTTATGGATTTTAAGCAATCCATACAGATTAGGTAGCTCAGACCCCACTAGTTTGAGGGAAGCGAATTCTTCCTTGCTGATAACACATATTCAAGAGTTTTACCAGACTATATGTTACTTTGCAGTCTAATTTTCTAAGGTCATCTGATGGAACATCAGCCATATATTTACTTTCATCGCTAAGGATAGACATTGTCTTGTTTTTGTAATCACATTTGCCCATCACAACCACACCTGACCCTTTATCGGGTTCGAGAATGATTACATCAGATCTATTTCTAAGTCCTTTTAGGGCTTTGAAATGTTGCGAAGTTAGGATACTTCGCTGTCTTGGGCCTGAAGTATGGAACTGATGGGCAATATCCACTAGCTTAGCCTTCAAGCAACTCCGAATATCTGAGGAGGCTGGAACAAGGAGGAATAACTGATCATAAAAACTTTCAAATTGGGTATCAATAGACAAATCCGAAACTTTTATGTGAGGACCCGAAAAACTGAATCCAAGAGAAAGCGCTTCCTTCTCACACGTCGAAAGTTGAATAGAGGATACATTAGTCACATATTTATCTGGATTGATTTGGAATAAGATAATATGAGATTCGTTAGTACAAGATTTTGACAGCTTCTGTTTTGTCTTCTCCTTCGATTTAATGATGACAGAGCTACAAAAATTGACAAGCTTGATATGACAAATTAACGAAATATCAGATAGCACACGTGAAGAATGAATATGAAGTTCGACTAATCCATTTAACTTCTCACTGCAACTATCAATATGAGATTTAGCGAGTCGAAAGAGGTTTGAGACATTTGGTTGCAATTTTGTGAAACGTAGGTTTTACAAAAATGTCTGGGAAAAGTGTGACTTGAAACACAAGATTTGTAAAACTCCAACTTTACCTTTTCAGATGCTATTTTACACTTGAGGCTAACAAGTTCATTTAACCTTTTGATAGTTTGTGGCGGGAGCCTTCTTTTCAAGAATTTGAAACAATTAGTCCCTTCCAGTTTTCATATATAATGTCTTAACAAGTAAATGTGTGATCAGATTGTTCGAAATGTATAGCGCAAATACATCACATTTTTCAGATAATCTACGTCTTCTAATTACATTATCCAAATTCATAGAAGGGACTAATTGTTTCAAAGTAACAGTGTCTGGTAAACTAATATGACATGTATTCAAGGACCATGGTAGAAGACTTCTGGTGTGATTGACTGGAGTGTCAGCTTGTGTGTGTGAATCGGATTGTACGCCGTCACAGTTGTTGATTGTTCGATTCCTGAACAGTCGAAATCCTCCTGTGACAATGTTGCCAAATATCAGGGAACCTGGAGCACAATAGCAGGTTTGATTTCACTTTTCCCTCTGACACCGTTGTGGTAAACATTCCCAGCCTCCTGTCGAATTCACTGATAACTCGTCACAGACATGGAAGTGGAGAAACTTTCAAGTAGACAGGTGAGAAGTCCCTGCACCATTTAGTGGAGAAAGGGGAGTTTCAGAAGGCAAGTGTTGCGAAGTAGCATTATTATTCGACTTCACTACTTTTGTTTATAATTATACTAATTCGACTTCATGATTATCACGGTAAATAGGGTGAAGTGCTCTTGACCATTTTGAAATTTGCATCAGTATGTGAATGTTTCTTATTTCCAGGTTTAATCGTTGCGTTGCACTGACCAGTTTTTCTGGAGCTAGTATTTTGTAACGTATATACCAGTTGCCACTTCTGAAGTAAAGCGGATACGTACACCGATTCTCCCGACTACTATCTGAATCTCATATTGCTAGTTCATGGGTTACACGTTATTTTGGTTTTAGTATGGAAAAAATGCTAAACAGCTGAAGGTAAAATTGGTTATTACAAGACACTATTGATTGCTTCTGCGTATTGATCTGAATGGTGTGGGAAAATGTAGACGACGAGTCCCATATACTCCATATAGCCAAGGTTGACGACTGGATACACCACAAGATACTGCTGAGTGACGCAACAGCACTACACATTATCCCTACACTGTTTGTCAGAAATAATTACGTCTTACTTACTTCTTTGATTGTCTACGAATTCTGATTGCATTCATTTTTGCAATTAGTCTGTCTTTAACGAGACGTGGCAGCGTACAGCGTTAAGCTGTAATGTTAAATCTGACGCTGATATACTTCGACAGTAATCCAATGCGATTCGCACGCATTTGTTCTCACATCTGCTCTTTTTGACCTTATAGGTTATGATCTCTCACTAGAGAAATCAATATCGAAAAAAGTCATGATTCAGCATGGGATTGTTGTCCAATCCGGTTCCCAAGAGATTGACTGATTCCAACAAGGTCTATATCATATCAACCACAAAAAATGGGGTAGCACTGGACAGGACAGATTCCTAAGCCATTTCCTGTGTAATCTTCATGATTTTTTATTTCTCAAGCATTTTAATGCGTTAGTACAATTGTGTGAATGTCGCAAGATAGACTAACGGTAGCTACTTGTGTAACTTTTGCCTAACGAGGATGAAAACAGTGACCCGCCAACAACGTAAATTCAGGTTAACTAAATATTAACGCTTCAGCGTTATATCACTTTTGTATACGTTCGTATATCGTTGTTTATAGATTTCAAGCACATCAAATTTTCTTGTGCTAAAAATTGGTACAGTCATTGTTCCTACAATGAATCTCAAACACAAAAAGAGCTATTCAATTTGCCTGTATGATAATAAAAATCGGCACATTCTACTGAAGCTGCGGCTTGCGCTGTGAAATGTCCAGAAAAATCTTGTTTTCTAAACACGCTAGGACTATATTAAAATATATTCTTATGATTCAATCAGACTCAGAGCTCAACTTCTTCCAGGAGATTCGTAACAGCTACGGTCTGGATGCTTATAAGCTATCCAATTAGTTTGTGCTGTGGAACTCAGAAACCCCCCAAAGTAAACTCAAAAATGAAAATTCTATTCCTTTTATTGAAGTAAATACAAAGCTCATTCTGACTTCATTTTTCCCTAGGACTGGTCAATAATATATGGTAACAGGTACAGAATAAGCTTCAATGTAGAAGATAAATGAGGTTATTTTTTTACATAAAAGAGTGCTGTTAGATCTCTTATTAAGTTATCAAAGCGGGACTGAAGTTCCATGAAAATCACTACGGTAGGCGCACAAAAGACAGCTGTGAATAAGGCTACAGTAACATCTGCATTCGATAGAAACATGTTAATCTCGAGGGAGTACATCAACCGATTTTTGTTTATACACACTGCCTGTTTGCCATAAACAGTCTGAGACAGTCCTAAAATTCCTCATTATGGTAAACATTCATCGAAAATACTAAAAATAGTCAGGTTGTCTTGAACAGTCAACTATAAAAAGCTTCTTTGAACCATTCCCCCTCTCCTTCACTTACCCACTAAGTGATTTCAACAGGTGTTGATAACAAAACTATTGTACAGTCAACATGCCAGCAACCGAATGTTTTACTAAATAAAAACACGATTGATGGCAATGCAATAATCAAGAATATATTATGAGGAACAATTAAATGTACACACAGCCGGAAAGCTGAAATTAGAAATTTACGTAAAAGAAAACTGTACAACGCCACGTGACTTCACAACAATATATCACACAATGCATCGATGGTTAGACAATGCAGAGAAAACCATAAGGCTTAATGTATTCTTCTTCTGTATTACATTAAGTTGTCATTGTTCATCAAAAGCTTTTTTGCTTCTTGTTCTCTGAAATATGCACTATCTTTATTGTTTAGAAATGCTTCTTGCGTCTGACGTAAATTTAATTCAAGTCGACGACGTAGGTCCCGTTTACTTTTCTTCAGTATCTAAATGTTTTAAAACACATGAAACATTTAAATGAGGTGAATTTTTAAAAACCTAGCGACATCAGATTTTACAGATAACTCGGATAAGCCCTATTCAAGTGAACCCAATATTATCACGTTTGATGCCACGTGAAAAAATTGTATCAGCATCAGTATTGCTGATGGGTTCGTTTTCAATAGTTGTGAAATACTGAAAACAATTATTCCAATCCAGTGGTGCGAACCTAATTATAATTTCCTTGGTCAGCGCTCTTCATCCAGTCATATAATACGCTGGAAAAACAAACAACAATACAGTCAGATAGAAACAATAAATCACCGAAATTCTAGTCATTCAACCAATCTCTACTACTAGGAGTAAGAAAGCCTTATCACCATGTGAACTGAATAACTGGATTAAAGAAGCCACGCGTTAAAAATCATGGATAACGTTTGAAATAAGTATGGGCAATAACTGTTGTTCCAAACCTTCTGAAGTAAATAATGCTGTGTGCTAAATCAGGTAAGTGAATGAAACATGGAACCTCTTCGGTCCTATCACTTACGCACAGCGTTAAATCGAAACAGACTGATTATCAGAAACTTCATTCTTAATCGTGTTCAAAACAATCCGATTTTATTCGATCCACGATAAAAATCACATTTATCAACCGTTTAGTAACCAATGAGAAAAGTATCTATAACTCGAGGGTTATGTATCTATAAATAAAAATATTAATTCAAAGACAATTCATAAATATGTTGTCAAATGTAATAAGTGTTCACATTTCTTGATGCACATTATTTTGGTGTTTTTTTATACATAGCACATAAAATAAACATGAACTTCCCTTAACACCTACAACCACCAATGTAGAGCTCAAAGCTGCCACAACAGTATGCAAAGAATAAGCGTTTGGAAAAGTAGGTATCAGGGTAGACAAAAAATAATGGAACAGGTGAGAAAGAATAGATGAGAGATAAGTGTTTAAGATGTTAAAGTGAATATGAATGTGCCATTATGGTTGATTTTCGACCACTTCAGCAACGTTAATTTCAATTGATTGTAAGACATAAGACAGGGGACCCTACACCCCACTTGGCTCAGATCGACATCCGAGGCTCAATGGACTGATACTATATCGTCGTCTGGACAACCTTAGCTTTTCTCAACTCCTTAATATTCCCGATAACACTACATAGAGGTAGCCAGTGCCTTCGGATTTGAAAAACAACTACTTCAGTCACCAAAGGTTTACAAATTTATATACTGGCTTGCCTTCCTTATCCAAACATCGCGATTCTACAACACCCGAAGACCACTGAAGTCAAAACACATGATCTCTTCATATCTTCTACACCGGCTTTGGCATCCGAACTGAGATTTCGTTAGCTAATAGTTTGTTCCAGTTGATGTAATTTAAGTAGGTGAAGTGGTCAACGAATTTTGTCACTTCCTTACTTATCCTTAAACTAAGAGTAGCTTCGGACTATCCTTACCAACTTATATTCGACAAGTATTATACGCATGCCAAACGTATTCAGATTTCCGCTCAATGTGTTCATGAAACACTGCATTTTGCTGACCGCCTAACAGGACAGTGTCATCTTCGTATTGTAAATCAACAAAATACCCTTCTGATAATAGGTATATTCCTGTGAATTCGTGGGTACCTGAAGTCTATTATTACATCTATAACGAAGTTAAACAGGAACAGTGAATGTCTCTAGCGGATAGCACTGGTTGCTGTCTATATAGATGACAGCTCCCCATAAACCTTTACACAACTGCGTTAGTTGACTTTGACAACTTCGATTAGCGTTACACACTTGCTCAGTACTCCTTCAAGGCAGACACAGTCACAACCCATTTCAGTGGACAACGTAGGACATCTCCTTCACTCAGGTCTATGAATATAGCAAATGTCACACTGGTTATCATGAGAACTTACCTCTTTTCTTTTAAACTGAAATGGCCATCCGCCTAGATCGATCTGACGTGAACTCCCATACCTTTGATACTCTACTCCAAAATTTCCTACTTGTATCCTTAAAACTTCTAGTGCTAAACTGTCAGTTCCTACAGTTTGTCGTTGTTCCAGGTCTAAAACAGCCTTCTCAACTCCGAGAAGAGATGGTAGACTGACATTTATTTCTTGTTTAGGTTCAGTCTGGATACTAGGTAACTGAAGTGTAGTTGTAGGCCACCTGAACTGTGCTCAAATAAGCTTCGCCCAACAGTTCAGCCGCCTGTCACGACAGATTATCACGAACCCATCCCTTTTGGTGATGGTCTGACTAACCATCATCCTCTTGTCAGCATCCCTAATCAACTTAAAAAACTTCTCTGAGGATTACCGCCTATACTAGATCATATAGACAAATATTTCACAAAAGTAATGATAATAAAACTTTATCCATCAGCTGTTGAATTTCACTGATCAAGGTCGAGTAAAACTTCAGCGTTAACTTTCGCCCACTCCATCAGCTACATCGCTTCCTGTAGTGTTTCATGCAGAACTACGCTAAATAACAGTAAAATTATTCCAAAACACTATTTGCAGTTTATGAAATAAATTCCTAATTTATTTCGTCGCTTTTACTTTCTTTCGTACACTAGGTTTAGTGACAAATAATACCTCGTTTTGTAACTGACTCCGTAATAGCCTTCATCGCATAAAATAACTGTGTACACTATCATAGTAAAAACAATCAAGACCAACACTGGGAAAGTAAATGCTCTAAAGGTATTTTGTTTCATCTGTATATCAAGTCCTACAATATGTGACACACCTTTTGCTCCTCACGCATGCGTAGTGAATGCTCTTCTCGTTCCTTTTTTATGTTTTCGTTCAACAATTCCAAGCGAATGCGATATCTACATTTTCCATGGTAAAATAAAAGTGATTTAAAAAATTAATATTCGGTTTGAACAAGGTTAAAACAAAGATAATTGCGAATTCCTAACAGTACGCACTTAACTAAGTGAGAGTAATCACAACGGATAGGGTTCACTGCAAATAACTGCCAATAATGCCTTTTATACAATAAGAAAGCTTCTAATTAATTTTACCTCGTTATTCTGCCAAGTGAGTAAACAAACCGTTTGGTACAGTTCACCCTACCCATCTTAGTTTTGATGTATAATTATGTTTTATTCCAAATAATTTGATGCTTTCAGCACTTAAAAATGAAAAATAGTAATGAAAACCAATAAGTAATCAGGCTTAACAGGAGATTAGTCAATGCGAAGCAGAGTACAACAACACAACACAACTGAATAACCATGTATGTTTTCGTGTAATAGATATTGAGCTGCACTCAGCTACAGTTACACAGTGGTTAATTGAATAACTGGTCACACAGTGATACAGTATTATTTACTAGACGACGTTTTAAGCAGAACTTACTGCCTAGTTATATCAAGGTGATCACACAACTTTTTGAAAAAACAATAAAACTACAAAAACTAGATCAGAAAGCTGTATGATCACTTTGATATGACTATGAGCAACAAATCGTACTGAAAACGTCATCTAGTAAATAATACTATATCATTGCATACTAAATAAAATGGACTAGTCTAATATAGATGGAATTACATTTCACCATAGTCCCCAAATTCCATACTTACATTAATGGTCACAGTATAATTTCTGAAATTCCAATGCAATAAACAATATCTCAAAATAACCTAAATATACCAGTTCATTTTTGAAACTATAATTATTTATTAGGCTTAATCACACTAAAGTTAAATGAATCAGTACTCATGTTCTAGCGTTTCCATGATCTTGCGTTTTTCTTCTCTTTTCTCCAATTGCTCTTCACGTTCCAGTTTTCGTATTTCACAAAGATATTCTTTCTGACGTTGTATAAATTGTTGAAAAAACCGTCGAAATATCTGTAACAAAAATTTCGAATGAAGAAAATCATGAGACATGTAGGGTTCTTTCAATGATGGATGATTAAAAACAAAAACAACTTTTAACATCATCTTCCAGTTCACTTAGGTACTAGTGTAGTTCATTGATAACGAAATTCCCCACACCGTGGCTAGTTAACTTTCGCAACAGAACAACTTTATAACTGCACTTTTAAACACAAAAATATTTCAATATATAAAACATGAATTTCAAAAAGCCGTCAAAATTATTCCAACTATGATACAAAAGTACAAGGTTCCAGTTTTTCTGAGATTGCATTGCACTGCATTTTCAGAATACATTTGTGAAACTTCAAGAGCTGTTCGTTTAAGGTAACACTATGGCATGTAGACAAATACTCGAAACAACCAGTTTACTATAATATACTCGAAATTAACTTTTGACAGCTTCTTCCACCAATACGTTGAAAGTGTCTTTATGTAAAAAGTGCGGTCCCAATCAAGAGGCGCCTCTAACCGGCCAGATTACCGGCTAATTAACTGGTCAGATGCTTTTTCTTTGAACACCTGTGGACATGAGTTGTGGATGTCAAGTAGTGTTTTTAAGTGTCCACTCTCTCCATTCTTATTTGATTTTGTCATAGACGTTCTTAAGAAAGTCTCCCTCTCTATTATTGACTTCACAGTGATTGACTATATCGCGGAAAACTTCTTAGTCAACCTGGAGTACGTAGATGATGCCATTAAGATTCAGTTTTCTAGACACCATGGGTAACAGTTTGAGAAGGCTCAGCATGCTTTTCTCACTACCCAAATGCCAACTATTGCCTCAGGACTCATCAGGGTTAATACCTCGTTCAAAATAAGGGGTTTGTGCACTGACCACTTCACTAAGGAAGTCGGGATTGGTTCTGATAGGTCAGTGTCTCGTGAACTATCGGTACAGATATAAACGACTCGATTAAACTTGACTGAACTATCCCACCTATAGCACTGGCGAGATATTCGACTGCATATTAAGGGTCTGTTGTACTGCACATCAGTTCGCTATATTCTCTCATATGACTGAGGAAAGTGACCACTAAAAGTTAACAAAACAGAAAGACTACGGGAGACCAACAAAAGTAACCTTCTTAACATAAGTCATCTTTTAAGGTAGCATAACGTTAGTAACTTAGAAGTCAAACGAAGAACTTTGATCAAAAAAGTGGAATCTGATGGAGTTGCTAAAAATCACCAGCTCATGTGGCTGCAACATGTGATACACGCTGTGTTGGTTGAAGTAGTATTAAGATGCATTAGAGTTGAAAGTGGCTGGGCCAAAATAAGGCATAAATTCATCAAGTCTGACTGTTTATCTAAGCCGCGTAGGGCTGTAGATTCGATTCTCACTCCACCCTTCGAGATCTGGGCATACAGGTTACATCGTTAGCTCTTACACAATAGGTTCGCTTCATTGCCTATTACTTAAACATGAGCAAAGTTGCTGTGTTTATCGATTTTTTCATCTCAGTGATGCAAATATCTTTAAATTATGCTTTTAAGTTAATTGATACATAGAGTTTCCATATTTGTGTTGATCTCTTCCCTTTTAGTTTCATGCGTTTGAATGACTTTTGTCTCAACTTATTTTTCATTTATTTTACCGTTATGTATCTCGATGAGAACCTCGGTAACTTCAACGGTTATGCAGTAAACCCAGGTCCATTGTTCATCTTCGCTAGAATTAGGTTTACACAGTTAGTTTGACAGTGATGTATCGGAGGCACTACGACAAATAACTCAAACATAATAATAAGCTAATTGAAGGGGTTAACGTGGATGAAGACACAGAAGTTCATTAAGATCAAATGACAAAAAGCATAGTAAGAGTCATCAATACATGCAACAAAATAATACGAAAAGCAAGCAACCAAAGTTTAGAAAAACATAGAAGACCGAGTGTAACTACGACAGAGTGCATATTCTGCACTAGTTTAGTTAGCCGTTCACGGATTGTTTCTTACTGCCAATATCTGTGACGCTATCGAAAAACCTAGTTTAAAGAACAGTTCAAACGATTGGTTAATGATTTTTTTTAGCTCTTACTAATATTTTGTCTGACCACTAAATTTTGTTCTGACATATTTATACACTAACAAATACTATATACCGGGGAAATCTTTATTCAGAGAAGTAGCCATACCTTTATTCCAGCAAAAGAGCGATTCCGACCCTAATATTTTTTGTTTTAAAAACGCCGGGAACTGCAGTTAGTAAACTATGACCGAAAGCTGGTGGAAGTGAACGGGTTTAAAAAGCCTTAATAAACCCATTTCATAAGCAAAACCTAATCCGAATTCCTAGAGTATGAGGCAAGAAATTAACTTATATGACTGAAAGTCTTCCCAATAACTCAAAGCAGCAGCTGAAAGTGTAAAACAGTGTTAACATCTATTCCTCTGTGCCTAAAAATTTCTTGAAAAAGGTTATGTTCATTGATTATATTGTCAAAACAAACATGGTACTGGTAAATCTTCAAAACAGAGGCTCAACCATTCACAAGGATAATTCAAATGGCCTAACGCCTCTACTTGGGCGCTATTTCCATGGTCCAAGGTTTAACAACAATAGCCCTCGAATGTTCACAGTAGTTTTTTTTGAGAGCTGTACAGGAACCGACAGTCTACCATTAAAAATATGTAACAATGGTGGTAAGAATTTATTGCTTTAAGTAAATGAAAAAGATATATTTCTTCAGACTAAATCATATTGCTAATATTACTTGCATAGTGGCGGCTGGCAGCAAAATCCAGGAGACGCGTTTCGTCCGATTCGGGACTCACCAACTGGATGTACTTGTATCAGCTTTCACCTCTCAAAATCATCAAATCGAATAACCATTCTTCCCTTTATGTTTTTTCTTCACTTAGCAATACTTAGGTAAAAAGCAGCTACAGAAATCTATTAACTTCGTTAGTAATAGATCTCATATATCATTAGGTCACATCGATATACCCTTTTGTATATTCAAGCTATGTTTAGTGAGGTTTTCCAAGTATCTGTTACTAGTTTAAAATCAGACAAGTGTGAAACCTTAGTAACATAAAATGAAGTAATTTTTACGATATCCAGCATGATAGCAGCATAGTTCAAGTAAGTTTAACCACCCAAATGATTCAACTGTATGCAGAAACATTGCTTTTGATACCTACCTGTTCGTCAGCATTAATCTTGCCCAGCTTTTTGAGACGAAATTCACGGACAAACTCGTCAAAATATTTTTGAACTCTGACAAGCTGGAATTTGCGCTCCCTGGCTTCTGCTCGCATACGTCGTTCAACAGCCTCACTGGCTCTTTGTTGTCTAAGATGATCAACCTGACGATCATGACGCATTAACTGGGTAAGGCGACGTCGCTGACTTTCTTCAATATTTTGCAACTGAGAATTAGGAGGACCATGGTTCAAGATATCGATTGAAGGCAGGTCAGTCGTAAAACTGTCGGAAAATTGTTTTATTACACTTACTGTACGACAAAATCGAGCAAAAATAAGAGAAAAACTGGTAATGGCAGTTGTAAAAGCAACAGAAAACTGTATGTATCAAATTCAGGTGAAGAAAGACCGTAAAAGCGATAATAACAACAACAAAATTTTGCGAAGTCAATGGTCAGTGTGTGGATGTGCGAGGGGATTGTGTATATGTGTAGGGTGTAGAGAGGAATAAATTATTGTCGTGACAATTTCGTTTCTATTAGCTGGGATAAATGTAAATGTCATCTTTGCTTGCACTTTTATCACTATCATCATCCTTACAATCCATCTTAATTTCAATTTTTAACTGTGCCCTTAGTTTAACGATTGGTTAAGAATATAAACATTTTATTCCACAATCGAGTTGCTATGCAACAGTAATGTATTGATTCACCACTGAGATGATATAGACTTAGCGATATCGTCGACTTTACTGCTATCACCTGGTTCACGTACCCGAATTCTATTCACCATATTGGTATCAAATGACTATGCTGAGAAATGACTGTGTTCAAAAATGCCTAGATAGTTATTATTCAGAATGGTAAAGTAGGTTAAAGGTACACTGGATGAGAAAACCAACCAATTTGCCTGAGTAGATTCCGTGTAATTTCCTTGATTAAAGTCTACAACATAACCGTACACGCATCATACCTCGTAATTTCCCACCGTTGATTGAGCCGAATTTATCGGCCACTAATAGCGCATAGGATCCTGTACGGATGCCTCGACATTGTCTGAAGTTTTCGCTTCGTAGAAAAGTGATGAGTTCTAGGTTCCAGTCTAAGTGGGAACAGCACTCACTGTGAGGCAGGTACATCCAGCTGAGTCCCGAATAGGATGAAATGCGAGTCCTCGATTCCACAAAACTTTATACAACTTGGAAAAAGTTGAAGTTATGCTTTTGATAATTGCATAGGTCAGCTATACGTGTTTTGGGGGGACCTTTTTCCACAATATCTACATGACTGAGCTAGTCACTAGAAAGTAGTAGAAGTTTCTGTCTATTATAAAAATGAATTTCGAGTTTGCCGTTTGCCGTTAACAACCGCTACATTATTTACAAGCGCCTCTGAAGTTAAAATTACCTACTGAAAATATGAACACATTTAACTGAATACAGAAGAGGTTATGATCCCGAAGGAATATATTCAAAACTACTTCTAATGTACATCACCATAGGATTAACTTTCATCATATATTCTACACCGAAAAGAATGAAATCGTAATATAATCTTCCAAAACGCACTCTTAGAAGACGTTTCCACATCTACCTAGAAAATGTTATGTGTAATTCACTTTTTAAAGACGGTATAAATTCTATAGACTAAATTTCTAGAACATTTATCATTTGTGGTATGAACTACGCTGTGATGTTTTCCTCATCGTTACTCGGAACCTAATTGCCATTCCACTTAAATCCCCGCCACTGTTAAAAACTCTAGCTTGTTATTACTGCTTTGGTCCACTAAACAGCTCCTTTCATAAAGCTTATCTTCAGCTGGATATTCGACTCAACTTTGCCAAAACCACACAACTTTTAAGCTGGCAAAATTCAAAGTTCGAACTTTAATACAGTTTCGGGGAAATACAGATTTGGTTAAGATTCCGAAAAGCCTCATCATTGATACATTACGCAATATCTCTGATACCCGAGTACAAAATCACAGTGAAGTGTTTTGACTGGATTCATCATATCATCTCGAAAAGTATGTTCAGTATATCATTATCTAAGGAAGCAATGGCATCTTACATACGGCATTTATAGTATCAGTAGGTTTTAGTGTGGAAGTTGCACTATGCAATTGGATCCCGACTAACAGTTATCTGTGTGCTATTATGCTGGAAATTCTGACTAGAGTGAGAAGTAACTGGCCAGGAAAGTGACATCTCTTTGTCACATCTCCCAACGCTTCAACTGACCACAGCCTGGATTCAGTTAGGGACAAATTCTAATATTGAGTAACTTTTACCAATTGCACTAGACAGATATCGCAGTGAGCTGAAGGCTTGAATTCACGCGTGGGGGTGTACAGGTTGAAAGGAGAGTCATTTAGGTGCCCAGTAGGAAATGGTTGGTCGCAGATTTGCACGGACCACAACCTATTTCTATCCAGCACCAAATTCAGACAGCATCATTATTGTACTACCTGGTGCCCTCCACCTGCCAATCAAGTTTGGACTTAAACAAACCACACTGCAATCATCTATCGATGGCGTAGGTGTACTCACAAACACTGCTTCTTATGGAGCATCTGTTTGGAAATTCATTGTTTGAGTGACGGTAAAGTTTATTTTGTATTTCGCTGGCGATCGATTGGTTGCACCTAGTTTCCTGATTTTGCACCTAGCTGGTCCTAAAAATAGTACTTCTCTTTACTCCAAGACATACCGGTGCCGGTGATATAGTTTCACAGTTGGATGTGCACACAAAAATTAAATCAAACTTTTAAGAAGGTCGTGCGTGGACGGTCTTATCAGATGTTCAGTGGGCTTTGAGCTCATGCACCAACCCTTTTTCCACTTAACTAAAGAAGAACGAGTGTCCCATGGTGTGGGCAGCATGGAAATGTCTACCACCCCAACAATTCTGTCAGCAGTCAAGTTCCTTCACATCACTGTCCACTGTCCACATCGTTGAGCTCTTATCTTCCTTCACGTCTTCAGCTCAATAATTTCACATCACCTTTAGTTTTTTCTTACTTTGCAGCTCGTGATAACTACCTGAGTTTACACAGCAACATCCCTTGTCCCTTGAAACTCCACTCCAAACTACACATTAAAGCCTTCCATTTCCGCACCCTCCATCAAATCAGACAAGCTTCGAAAGCCAAAACTGTAGCACCACGATCCATAGGTGTGCTGTTTTTGTGGAACATCCACACACTCACTTTCATTCATCCAAAATGGTGAATCCGCAGACTTTACCTTTCCAGTTTGTGGACATTCGATGTCTAATTATTACGACCTCGAAGGTGTAGGTATTGCATGAAGTGCAAAGACAAAACTGCCCTACTTGACTCAATCCTGGATGACAGATGCCAACAAAGTGTTCAACTGAACAGTGCATTGAAGACTAAAACAGATTAGCGAGACTCGGCCTTGTCTCGTTAAATTCTCTCCTTACAAACCAACTGATGGCAGTTCGGATGAATTAAACAATGAGATCTATCCCAAAGTGTCCAGCTTCCAATTGGAAGCCCAACGGCCATATGTGGTTTCTGGTGGTGGTGATCTCAATACAGAAGTAGGTACATGAAAACAGGCAGAAAAGTCCTTAGGTGGAGCTCTTGAGATGACGGCAGAAAGGACAGATAACGGCGATCCCTTGCTACTAATAGGCTCAGACAACCATCTTTTTCTGGGCAGGACGAACTTAAAACATAAGGAAACATTTTTTGACGTAGCGTCCACCAACCTTAACTCAACAGTAGACACAGACCACATTGCTTCCAGTCGTCGCTACAGACGGTCGGTGGAGGATAGTTGCTCCTTCCGAAGCATTCGTCTGAACAGCGAACACACACTGATTCGAGCATGTGTCTGTTTACGCCTAGATGCATGTAGAAAAACTATGGCCACAAGACTATATATATATATATATATATATATATATATATATATATATATATATATATATATATATATATATATATATATATATGCGAATAACACATTCCATAAATTTAGAGATGTGGCAATTGATTTGCTTCACAGAACTGAGATTTCAAAAATAATTGGTTTTTCTGAGTTTCAGAGTGAAAAAAAAAACAATTTCTTGTTGTATCATAGCAGCGAGTAGAAGGTTGCCATAAGTTCAAGGAAAACCCTTTATTATTATTATTTGTCCCTTGGGTTCCTAATGGAACATAGAGCTTCAGTAGCAAGTGTCCAGTGCACTCTCTTCTCTGCAAACTTTTGAACCTGGCTCCACGACAGCACAGAAGCTCTCATTTCATCCTCGCACGATCTCCTCCATGTCACTCTCAGATGAGACGCCCAACTCGTCGCTTCCCATCTGGGTTCCACTCGAGAGCCTGACGCGTGATGTCCCCAGTCGGCCTCCTCAGTGTATACCCAATCCACCTCCACTTCCTTCTGCATATTTGTTGAGCAATAGGTTCTTGGTTGGTTCGTTGGCCGGCCAGAGTTCCTTGGTGCTTATTCTTTCTGGCCACCTGAGCTTCAGTAACGAGCCAGCGTAGGCAGTTGTTGATGTATGTCTGTAGTTTGTTGGAAATCCCTTTCGTAACGCGCCAAGTCTCTGAGCCATACAGAAGCACTGATTTGACGTTGGTGTTGAAAATCCGGATCTTGTTCCACATGCTGAGTGCAGAAGATCTCCACACTGGTTTCAGGCTAAAGAACACCTGTCTTGCTTTTCCGATCCTGAATTTGACGTCCTCGTCTGTGCCACCTGTGGTTGAGACCGTGCTGCCTAGATAGGTGAACGAGGCTACTTCCTTTAAGTTTCTCCCCTTGATGGTGATTGGAGTTTGTTGTTGGTTAAGTATCATCATCTCTGTCTTCTCTACGTTCACTTGAAGTCCCGTTTTCGCTACCCTGCTCTGCCCTGCCTCTTCTGTCAACTTGTTAGTTTTCGCCTGTAGATCTTCAGGTTTGTGTGACATTAGACATAGATCATCATCGGCGAAATTTAAATCTTCTAGGTTCTTTTCCACAGTCCAACGTATCCCCCTCTTCTCGCTCCTCACTGTTTGTTGCATGATCCAGTCCACTACAATCAGGAATATCATGGGTGATAGTAGGCGGCAGCCTTGTTTCACTCCTGTCTTCACTTCAAAAGCATCACTGAGCTTCCCATTGTGAATTACTCGGCATGTGGCGTCTTCATATAGTTGTTGAATGAGATTGATAAAGGTTTGTGGTATTCCGTAG
>CALYCZ020000076.1:0-21961 GCA_944470555.2 Heterobilharzia americana | reverse complement strand
CAGAGTACTAGGATTGCAAATTCCGTGAATACATCAAAGAAACTCTATAATTCGGAGTAACTCCATCCGGACGTCACACAAATATTTGTGATATAAATAAAGTGATACTTGTTCAAATGTTTTGGGCCTCAATTTACAGTGATGTAGTCTGTGAAATCACAAGAGAATTTGAAGCAGTTGTAGCTAGGAATTCATCAATGTGTATTGATGAAGATAACTAAGCCGATTTCATATTTCTTAGAAGAGCTACATCGATCGTGAAGGAAAACCATTCAGAGGAACCAAGCTATCATCATCTAGAATACGTAACAAAGCTCCTTATGATGTAATTACTTCAGAATTACGGTACACATTCGAAGATGGAAGAGATGGTAAGTAACTCACTTTCCCTGCAATGACCAGGAGTTTGTGCTTGGAATTTATTGTCATAATTTGTTCCTTGGGTTCCTAGTGGAAAATAAGGATTCAGTAGCACACAGCCATTTCACCCCCTTCTCTGCAATCTTTTCAACCTGGCTCCACCACTCCCCACAAGCTCTCATCTCTACCTCACACCATCTCCTCCATGCCACCCTCAGCTGGAAAGCACAACTCGTCGTTCCCCATTTGGATTCCACTCGAGTGCCTGTCGAGTGATGTCCCCCTAATCGTCTTCCCAGTGTGTATCCAGTCCAATCCATCTCCACTCCCTTCCGTTGCATATTTGTTGGGTGATAGGTTCTTGCTTCGTTGGTTCGTTATCAGCCAGCCAGAGTTCCACCTCGCTTATTCTTATTATTCTGGCCATCTGAGCTTCAGTAACGAGCCAGTGAAGGCGGCAGTTGTTGATGAATGTCTGTAGTTTGTTGGAAATGCCTTTCGTAACGCGTCACGTCTTTAAACCATATAGAAGCACTGACTTACTTGACTGAATTAGTGTTGAAAATCCGGATCCGGATGTTGTTCACGCTTTGTGCTGAGTGCAGTGGAGTGGAGTGGAGTGCAGTGCAGTAGATCTCCACATTGGTTTCAGGTTAGTGAAGGCCTGTGTTGCTATCTTTCCGATCCTGGCTGGCTTTGACGTCCTCATCTGTGCCGCCTGTAGTTGAAACGATGCTGCCCAGATAAGTGGAAGAGACTTGGAATCTAAAGCAGAGTTGTTTGAAATAAAGTTATCCACTTCAAAATACTTTGCAATCTCCGTGATGCTTTTTATCATCTTATTTGATAAAGGGATCGCGGTAGGTTGTAGACTTTTCATGAATGTGAATAAATATATAATGTGATTAGAATACGTAATAAAACAGCAAAAGATGAACGAAAGTGTAGAAAAATATAATACAGTATGTGAGATGGAAAATTTAGTAGCCAAGATATTTGATCAGACTGTGTGTCCATTGACTTCCTACACTGTTGACTTGAATTTTGATTTGGTCCCTGTTTCAAATTCTTCTAAATAGTTGATAGATTAGACCACTGTCAGTATGCTTATTGAGTGTTTATGAAAGTGGCTGTCAAGCTTCTTCAAGCCTTCTGGTAATATACGCATTTTCTTCATCTCCAGTTTTCAGGTAGACAGGATCTTCACATTCATTCAAACGTTATATCACATGATAGTCACTTTTCAGTTATCTAGGTGATGATAGGGTAAAATCACACTCTATGATCTGAAGTTTATTGAATTTCCTTGGGCTTATTTTTCAGATTCCTTTGAAGTTTTATTTCGCTATTGTGCTTTTCAACTTGCATAGTACAAGACGAAGAGATTTTTAGGTTTTCCACTTTGAAAATGAATGTTTCTAATCTTTGGTATATTTAACCTGGAGAATTAATGCATAAGTAAATTGAACCAACCAGTTACTTGATAGAAAACTTGGTCGTAATGTATTCTCTGAGCTGAGTTGTTTAATCGTGTTGCCGTATTTCTTGTTGAGTGACCTCATTTAACCCTGATGTTATTGGTGACGATTCTGATGCCAAAAAGAATTCTGGTTCCTAGGCATCTCTTGTGTTGCAATTCAATCCTTTTTGAAGGAGAAGTTCTTCCATTTTTGTTAGTGGTTGTTTTGATAAGTTGGCAACGTAGTCGTTTGTTTCTTCGGTTGTAGGTGATTCCGAAAATTTGAGGAGTTTCTCTCCAGAGGACGTTTCTTCGTTGTTCTTTGTATCGTCTGCTTGCAGTTGTCAATGTTGTCATGTGTTAATTCATAAGTATGCTCTCCAGTCTTCTCTTTTGGTCGTTGATGACTGATTGTTATTTCCTGATCCGATGATGTGCATCTGTGATCATCAATTGTACCATTCGTTTTCCACTTTGTTCAGCTATTTTCCATCCCATTGGACAGTTAATCTGCGGTCTATATCTGACACTCTTCGGCAGAACATGCTTACGTAGGCACTCTTCGAGAAAGAATAGTTCTTCTTTTGTGGAAGCTTGCCTTTTGAAGAAGTCTTCCCATTTCGAACAACATGAAGCGTGCTACGATCGTATAATTTTGTCTTCTACTTGACCTCTGACCTCTGAGCCAACAGGAAAATCTATACAGTCAACGGCACAACAATCAAAGGAAACAACCAATCACAGACTACTTCGTCAAGGCAAGCTACTAAATCATTCACGGAGAGATATTGACAGGTCACTTCATACTGGAGTTAGTGTTGATGATGTCGTCTCGCAAGACTGTGAAAGCTTCACTATTAAACAACCCAGCTCAGAGAATACAATACAGCCAAGACCATCCACCTGAGCCAAAAATATTCTTCACTGTCTCAATAATCGAAAACCCTTTCAAAGGCTTATGTCCTGAAATCATGATAAGTGAAACTAGTGATTTTAAAAATATACTTACCTTGTGGAGTTATCACCTAAAGTAGAAACCTTTGAAGAATAACTCTCTTTAACTCCATTTTAGTTTATTACTACATTTATATCATGCTTTAAACACCCTGTTTAGGAATTAAGTATCATAAATGATAAACGTTTGGGTATAGTTTACTCTGTAAACAATGTTTGTTCCTTCATACTCAGAATAATAGTGCTGCGTATTTAATCAACTAAAATTATAAAAATTACTTCTTGTATTTTCTAGCTGTTTATGAATACTCTTTCTGTCAATGGTTAGATGAGTGTAGATTTTGTCTTGACTAACCAAAAAGCAAACTTACATACTATATTTCCTGTTGAGTTCACATATCTAATTCTGATAATCCATGAAATTAGTAAAGTTTTATTCATCCCTTTGCATTGAATATTCTGTACTGTAATCATTATAAAATCCATGATTTGATCACCAAGCTGGATAGATTGACATCAAAGATAACCCTTCTAATCCTTTATTACCGAGTATAAGTAACAAGGATTTGTAAGTAAACATTGAACTAGTATGTTTAAAGTACATCAAAACAATTTCTTTTTGACAGTTTATTGCTTCCAAAAAAATATATCTTTCATTAATAATCTCTGGAATATTTTATATTGTGATATATTTAGTATAAAAAATGATTATTAGGTGTGAAACATGATAGTTTAATCTCGCACAAACTCAAAGATCTACAGGCGAAGACTAACAAGTTGACAGAAGAAGCAGGGTAGCGAAAACGGGACTGCCTTCAAGTGAACGTAGAGAAGACACAGGTGAGGAAGATACCCAACCAACAACAGCATCAATCAACATCAACGGGAGAAATCAAAAGGAAGTTGTCTCTACCAACCATACCTAGACAGGCAAGGCAGAATCGTTTCAACTACAGGCGGCACAAGCACAGATGAGAATGTCAAAACTAGCCAGGATCAGAAAGACAGTAAGACAGCCCTTACTTCCTTAATCTGAAATCAGTGTGGAAATCTACTGCACTGCACTGCACTGCACTGCACTCAGCATCATGCGTGAACAACATCCGGATTCAGATTTTCAACATCACTGTCAGCCAAGTGAGTCAGTGCTGCTATGTGATGGTTGAGAGACTTCGCGTGTCATGAAAAGCACTTCTAACAGACTACACACATTCATCAACAGCTGCCACCCACACCAGCTCGCTCGCTCACTCGATACTGAAGATGAGATCAGATGGGTAGAATCATAATAATAATAATAAGCAAGTTGGCTGGCTGACTGACTGGCTGGCTGGCTGGCTTGCTGGCTGGCTGGCTGGCTGGCTGGCTGGCTGGCTGGCTGGCTGGCTGGCTGGCTGGCTGGCTGGCTGGCTGGCTGGCTGGCTGGCAACGGACCAACAAAGCAACAACCTATCACACAACAAATATTCAGAAGAATAGAGTGGAGATGGATTGGGCATTCACTGAGAAGGTCGGTTGGAGATATCACATGCCAGATTAGGCCAGGATGTCTAGTGTAATGCAAAGGGGAAACGACGAGTTGTACTTCCGAGGTGAGGATGACATGGAGGAGATTGTGTGAGGAAGAAATGAAGGGTGATGTGCAGTCGTGGAGCCAGGTTTGGAAGACTGGAGAGAAGAGAGTGTAATGGAGGTGTTCTAGTGAATCCGTATGTTATACTAGGAACTAAATTGAAAAATAGTAAATAATAATAATAATGATAGTTCATATCTTCTGAAAACCAGAGGGTGTTTCGAAGAAGTGTAAATTTATGATCTTTTTCAGAAAGTCTACTGGAAAAATTATTAGATGTGTATCCACATTCTCAGAGATAATGAGATAATGAGTTCATAGTATATTTACAATTCGAACAGTCCAAATAAAAATTATATGTGAACGAAGCAGTAGAGCAAAAGGTTTACAGGTTAAAATGATGACATTTATTTCATGAATACTCACCTGCGCACACAGTCTAAAAGTATAATTGTTATTTCAGCATAACTTAAAATTAAGAACTCAACAATCTTAATTTTACAGTGAAATCATTGATAATCCATGCAACATGTAAAAGAACTACTTATTACAAAAAAAATAGGGTCATGTAATTAAAATAAAACAGAGTCACATTACAGTCAACAGAGAAGTAATAGATTAAACACGCTCTCCTTCTGTATAATTAGGTCAGATAGGAACTATTTCATAGAAAAATAGGACATCCATTCGGTTTGGTAGGCATATCTCTAAGAATCTGTGCTTAAAACCAATTAAGACTGCAGCTGCCAGACAAAAAAACATCAGTCTGATATCTCATGTGCTTTTAAAGTGAGGAAATGTCTGAATCACTTCACTTCGTGGAAGGGATCGCTATAAAACGCTTTCAACCTGACCTCAGCAAAAAGGTGGAGAATGCAGGAAACTCATTTTTCTTGATGATTCTAATTTGATCTTCTTCCATTTTAATTTCATTTCTTACCCTTCTGCACAATTCTCTTACATGTTATATTGATTAGCAAATTATCTTTCTATATAACTGAAGATTGTTGACTTCCTCAGTTTAAATCATCTTATACGCTATATGCTAATAGCTATTTTGCTTTTAGACTGCATGCATCTGAAGAGTATTCGTGAAATCAGATGGTGTCATTTTATTCTACCAATCTAGTCTTTCTTAACTTGTTCGAATTTATCAAGAGGCCTAAGTATAAACAAAATTGTCCATCTTTACATTGTCACTTTTTCCAATCCAGAATAAAGTCTTGGTTGTATTATGTTCTCTCAGCTGGGTTGTTTAATAGTGAAGCTTTCATAGTCTTGCTAGACATCATCAACACTAACTTCAGTATCAATATCTCTCCGTGAGTGATTTAGTAGCTTGCTCTGACGAGGTGGTCTGTGATTGGTTGTTTCCTTTGATTGTTGTATCATTGATTGTATAGATTTTCCTATTGGCTGTTCCTCTGCTTCACCTCTCACCTTTCTATCATTTATCTCCTTTCTTATTGGTTGATAGATTAGGTCTGTGTCTATACATCTATTGATTGTTGACTGACTGCCCTGAACGTGAAGCTTCTTGGAATTCTCCGATGATATTCTTTGTGTTTCCTCTCTCTGTTCAAGATTTCTACATTGTCGAGATTGAATTCACGTCCATAATTATTTACATGCATTGAAATGAGTGATGAAATGTCGTGATGACGATGTTGTCTGGAAAGATAATGAAAACTTCACCGTTAAACAACCCATCTCAAAAAACACTACGACCAAGACCATCCACCAGAACTACAAATATTCTCCACTATTTCAGAATAAACTCTATCAATGACGGATAGTGGCTAGCGCTGGCAGCCAGGACGCGCATTTTGTCATACTTAGGACTCGTCAGCTGGATGTTCTTGCCTTTCAGTCAGTGATGCTGTTTCCACCGGGTTTCGAACTCGGAACCAATCGCTTCAAACACCAAAGCGTTTTCCACTAGACCATCGAACCACTAGCTAACCAGTGAACTGAAAAATTCTCTAGTTGATAAATTTTAAACTAAATGATTGAAGATAAATCTTAGTTAGCGAGAGTATATAAATTTATTTCGACTTCTTTTGAGGGGACTGGTTATCTTATCGGTACATAAATACTCAAACCTAATTGATATGCATGATATGTTTTATAAAAACTCGATATTTAGTAGAACATTACAACTATTTCAGAAAAACTAGATTTCTTCTCCTACTCAGCCATAAATGAAGTCAGATACCAGTATTTTTATCCGTTTGAATGACTAAGTGTAGAACTTAGTCTGTGTAGACATTTCACTTCGTTGGAGATAAGTGTTAAAATCTTAATTCATAACTTGAGTAGTTACATGATGCCTATCTACCTCAATCTTGCAAAAAAACTGAAAGAAAACAGAAGCCCAGATATGCATAAATCATTTGAACGTCATACACTTGATTTCTTCCGAATGCCTAATTTAACCAAAAAATTTGCTGTCTTAACTCGTAGACTAAACATTACTTCTTAAAAGAGTCCCGAAAATTCCCAGTTGGTATTCCAAAAAACAAAAGACAGAAATCTGTTTAAAAATGAACAAAAAAAATTAAAATTGGACAGCACTAAAATCTGGAAAAAGTAATTCACAATAGGAAGCCCAGTGATACCTTTGAAGTGAAGACAGGAGTAAGACAAAGCTGTCTAGTATCACCCACGATAGTGATGGACTGGATCACGCAACAAACCGTGAGGAGAGACAAGAAGGGGGATACGCTGAACCGAGGAAAAGATCCTAGAAGATTTGGATTCCCCCACCGATGATTTGTGTCTAATGTCGCACTAACTTGAAGATCTACAGGCAAAATCCAACAAGCTGACAGAAGAGGTGAGGCTGCGAAGAGAGGACTTCAAGTGAACGTAGAAAATGCCACCACCAACAACAAGCTTCAATCATCGTAAACGGGGGAAACTTAAACGAAGTAGTCTCTCACCTAGCAAGGCAGCATCGTTTCAACTACAGGCGGCACAGATGAGGACGTCAAAGCCAGCCAGGATCGGAAAGATAGCAACACAGGCCTTCATTAACCTGAAACCAATGTGGAGATCTACTGCACTGCACTCCACTCCACTCCACTGCACTCAGCACAAAGCGTGAACAACATCCGGATCCGGATTTTCAACACTAATTCAGTCAAGTAAGTCAGTGCTTCTATATGGTTTAAAGACGTGACGCGTTACGAAAGGCATTTCCAACAAACTACAGACATTCATCAACAACTGCCGCCTTCACTGGCTCGTTACTGAAGCTCAGATGGCCAGAATAATAAGAATAAGCGAGGTGGAACTCTGGCTGGCTGATAACGAACCAACGAAGCAAGAACCTATCACCCAACAAATATGCAACGGAAGGGAGTGGAGATGGATTGGACTGGATACATACTGGGAAGACGATTAGGGGGACATCACTCGACAGGCACTCGAGTGGAATCCAAATGGGGAACGACGAGTTGTGCTTTCCAGCTGAGGGTGGCATGGAGGAGATGGTGTGAGGTAGAGATGAGAGCTTGTGGGGAGTGGTGGAGCCAGGTTGAAAAGATTGCAGAGAAGGGGGTGAAATGGCTGTGTGCTACTGAATCCTTATTTTCCACTAGGAACCCAAGGGACAAATAAATAAATAATAAAATCTAGAAAATTAGTTAACTTAGTGTGTAATTCAATTTGGAGGATTATGTGACTTCAAGACACTATTCGTCACTGACTAATATTAGTTAAGGGAACCATTGAAATTTCTGGAGATATTGAACAACCTGCTTCATCGAAGTACAAGATTATCAAGCACAGATTGATTTCTAATTCGTGAGAATAGAATGTGTATTGATCTAGTGCCTGAGTGATAATATGCTAGCTCAAAGGTCTGATGGTCTTCGGCTAGATCTCTGGCCAAGTGATGGATGCTCATTATCAAGGATTCTGATGCTTAGATGATTCACCTATGGAGTGGTCCCATGTTTCAAACAGTTTTTCAAAGGAATTCTGTTCATGATGAATACTGCCCTGAAAGTTGAATGTGTATTGTCTTATTCACACTAGAATAATAATTAGACAATGAAAGTCTATAACTATGATTCATTTGTAATAACTCAAACTTATTTCATCAGACACTGACCTTTTCAGCCTAATTTCTTGAATCTTGTTCCTTAGTCTTTAGTGACTTAAATAACCTGTATGTTTTCACTTGAATATAAGATTTCGGTAACTTATATCTATTTGACTCAACATATACCGATACCCGATTGAATGTGACAATGAAAATTTCTTATCGTATCACTGAACAATACCTTAATGTCTTATATCATTTTATTTCCATTTTATTTATCCTGATAACTAATTAGGCGATCAAATAAATCTACCGCCAATACCTCATCTTCTCCTCCATTACCATCAATTGATCTAAAACATTTAAGAAGTAAATTAAATTCTGGATCAACAGGAGTTGAAATTATACAATCAACACTTGTATTCATGTCATCTGCAATGAAGAATACAATGAATAAACATTTAACTGAAAAACCAAAAGCGAAATTAGCTTCATTTGCAGCTGATGTTTACTCTAATCTACGTTTACCATTTCGAAATCAATCTACAAATGATATCAATACATCCAATAGGACTTTAACCAAGACATCAACTAATAAATCAATCAATTTATCTACATACTCTACGGAAAATAAAAATTCTTCATAATATAATGATTCCATTTAATAATTTCAACCCTAATTTATTTGATTTTTAGATTGTTTTTCACATAGAAGTTTCCTAATTTTCATGGTGTTAGTTCACCTAATGATAATGTAAAATATCTTTAGTCAACTTCATAAATACTACTGATAAGAAGAAACTTCAACTAGGATATAGACATATGCACATACATATACCATCGTTTCATTAGGAAATCAAGGTTACTTCCTGGATCCTTTCAGTTCATCAGTTAAGTTCATTTTCTTCATCACTTTAAACTTTAAAAAAGGACAATACGAATTGTTCTTTCGTCTACAATTCTTCACTTTTTCATTTGATCAGATCTTTTGAAATAGAGGCAAACAATTGATCTTAACAATGAAAACGATTATTTTTTTATTCATCATAAACAGGAATTACTGAATTTCTTCATGATACCAATGGATCGTGTCACATTTTTCATCTCTCAGTCGCTTTATATATATATATATATATATATATATATATATATCATCTTAATCTTTTCCATAATATTGTCAACAAGTGTGGTGGAGAAAACTCTTCTCTTATGTACAATGAACCTTTGAATATGTACTGGAGTTGGAAGTGGATTACGTGAGAATACTATTATTCAGTCGTAAAATTAAATAAAAATAATAATAATGCAGATCACTTTTTACTAAGACAAATATGGCGTCTTTCAAACTTTATTCTCATCATCTGTAAACTGAAGGAACGAAATAGAGAAACTGCTCTGAAATATATTACTGACGGTTAATGAGTAGTCAGAAACTGGCCGGGTACATCAGTAGATTTCATTGCCAATTTACCATTACATCTTCGGATTCAACTACTGTGAAAGGAATGAGATTTGTTTGAGGAACTTTGAGGTGCACGTCCATTCAATGTCACTCAGTGAAGGCAGGCCCAGTCAAATGTTTAAATGATGGAGCTAGAAAACTGACTAGTCAGTGCAACGACCTAAACAAGGAACTGAAACACATGGAAGAAGCACTAACTGTTAATAATTACCCTATGCAGTTTTCAAAATATTCGTATGAATACATAATAAACGAAATAATAACAATAATATGAGTGCAAAAAGTAACGACAACAAGAGTAAAAAGACGTTCACAGCCTCCATTGTGTTACTGTATAAGGAAGGTACATCAAAAACTTTACGAACGAACCTCAACAACACTGGAATTAGGGTGATATTAAAACCTACAAACTCAGTAAGAGATAAGCTTTTTCGGCTCGTCTAAGGATCCGATAAATCCAATTAAGCAAAGTAATCTAATCCATCAAATTCCATGAATGACTGTGAGGTCAAGTTTACAGGTCATTCTCACCAGTCGGCGTTAATTAGAATAACGGAACGTGTAAATTTGGCTAAATATAGAATGAAAGTCCCGAACAATATGAATAACCTGGAAAGACACTCACCTGTTGCAATGCATATATCAACACACAACTACAAATTACGTTAAGTGGGATAAGACCACTGTACTCAAGTCCAGTATAATTAGGTGGAGAGAGAGACATTGATTACTGAATCTTTGTTCGTCGAATCAACACATGTAATACGCAAGTAACAGAAATGATGCGACACGTATACCAGATCTATCAAATATTTTACTATTGATGGAAACAAAGGATGAGGTGACAGGACTATAAAACTCAGATGTCGAAAGTAGTGTGATTACATTGATATGATTCTGAGTAAATGGAACTTATCACCACTGTGTGTTAAAAACCAAATAACCAAATCTAATATGTAGCTGGTAGTAAAAGTCTGTCAGACTACGGCTATATCAAACTGATAATCATATCATTCACACCAGTTATTTTAGTCTTTGAACTGTGCCGTTAGCAACTTAAGCAGTTACTTCAGAATATTCATTGATTTATGTGAAACTAGGATGTGGAAAACACTTTCTGTAAACAGTGTATTATGATGTGAAAAAAATCTGCAAGTCAGTCAAACACCTCCTTAGCCGGAATTACTATGTTACTTCTCGGTTCTCAGTCTAAGTGGATTTATTCATTTTAACTTGTTGCTTACTAAATAAAGTTCATTCCCGTTGACTAGTGAGTGAGTAATTGAATGGGCTCTTTCAACAAATAAGCATTTTATCCAAAAAGAATTCTACTAAACTTCACAGGACGAACTAGTTCTTGGATAGAAAAAACATAAGAATTAGGATTACGTAAGAAACATGAAAGTATTTGACAACGTGAATGAATAAATGTCTTCACTTCAAAGGCATCACTGAGCTTCCCATTGTGAATTACTTGGCATGTGGTATTCTCATATAGTTGTTGAATGAGGTTGATAAAGTTTGTGCTATTCTGTAGTGTTGAGGCAACAGCCAAATTACTTCTGGGGCTATGCTGTCAAAGGTCTTTTCAAAGTCGATGAATTTGAGGTAGAGAGTTGACTGCCATTTTATGCTCTGTTCAATGATGATGCGAAGCGTTGCAATTTGATCCGCACATGACTTTTTCTTCCTGAAGCTAGCCAGCCAGCCTTCTCTGGTCTTAGTTTTGAATCCGGCGCATTTTTATTCTCTCCAGGATTATGCAAGAAACATGAAAGTGTTTGACAACATGAATGAACAAATATCAGTTGAAATCACAAAGTAAATAATTCGTGACAAACCGCGTAGGCCGTTGTCAATGGACAAAGTTACGAGAAATGTGTGAGTGGCCTAATAGAAAATTACTTACGTAATAAGAGTATGAAAAAGAGGGATTATTTCGGTTTAAAAACGAGACTTTGAGATTTAAGAGGCAAATTGGAACGAGGAATGACAAAGCTGCTTCTGGACACAGGATTTCTTTTGCAACTGTTGTATTGCCATATCTTTAGCAATAAAAAGTAAACATTTCCGCATACCCTTCGGAAGATAATTTTGTACTTTGTAGGCTAGTGCAGATGGATCTTCTGGAGTTTTATGTCTACTGTCAACCTAATGTTGTAATATGGAGATTTTGATCCGTCTGCGTTGATTTTTCGTGAGCCACGTTAGAGGGAGTTGGCGTCGATATTTGAGAACCTGTCTCTACATGCACCTACACACTTAGCTTTATACAGCAGTTGAATTGACACTTGCACATTGAAATGGCTAGCAATGACCGTTCATTCTTCGCACAAGTGTTTACCACTCAGCAAATAGTGTAAGGGAATTGAGCAGTGGCTGTATGAAATATTCTTTTGAAAGTAATCAGTAACCTGAAACCAGTGTGGAGATCAGCTGTACTGCACTCCACTCAGCATAAAGAACGAGATCTGGATTTTCAACACCAATGACAGTCAAGTCAGTGCTGCTATGTGATGGTTCAGAAACTTGGCGCATCATGAAAAGCATTTCCAACAAACTACAGAGACACATCAACAGTTGCCGCCTACGCTCACTCACTCGATACTGAAGTTGAGATTAGAAGACCAGAAATAATAAGCATGGAGGAACCCTGGGAAAGAATCAATGAAGCAAGAACCTATCGCCCAACAACTATGCAGAAGAAGAAAGGGGAGATGAGTTGGATTGGACATAAACTGGGAAAACCATTCGTAGACATCATGCGCCAGGCCTTCCAGTAGAATCCAACTGGGGAAACGACGAGTTGGGCGTGTGAGAGCGACCTGGATAAGATGGTGTGAGGAAGAAATGAACGCTTTTGAGCAGTCATGTAGCGAAGTTGAAAAGGCTGGAGACAAGAGAGAGAAACGGCTGTGTGCTACCGAAGCCTTATGTTTTACTAGGAACCCAAGAGACAAGTAATAATAATCTGCGCTGTAGTACCTCATCCATTGTATTTGAGCTGAATTCTAATTCAGATTTATCTTATCTTGCTGCGTATTGATTTCCAATAAATGTTGACCTTAGAAGTTGAATTTCGTCCGGTAAAGTGTCAGAAGTATACATCTTCCTGGCTTGAAGGGAAAAGGAGGGGATTATATTTCTTTTTCGGCTGATAGGAATGTAGCTAAGGAAGTTTGTCACTTATCCATTCGGTGTAGATTTTCGGTGAATAGACATTTTAAGAGTTTTATCATCTCTTCTTGTTAACAACTTGTGAAAGAACATTCTCTTTGATTGTGATTCCATCTTCTTTTAAGAAATCTGATGAGGGACTGGTTTTCATTGGGAAACCGAAATACTGATAATTCGACTGGGTTGCTTCCAGTTTAGTTAAAAATACATCATTGAACAATGAACTCAAAGGTGACTCCATTATCATCTCATCTCTATAATGTTAGTTGGGAATAAAGACAAATTGTGCATCAAATCTGTGACTAAGGATCAGTTTCTTCAAAGATTGTTTTGATATATTGATATTTATTTCATTCTAATCAGTATTGACCAATATTTAAAATAAATGGTTTCAGTTTGTGGAACATTTTTGACTAGTGAAGTAACATTAAATAATAAATAAAAAAGTAATTCAAAGCTTTTACATTGAACTGATTACATGAGTTTAAATCTACGCTATTCTTTGAAAACAAAGTTTTATATATCTCAAAAGGATTAGGTAAGGTTTTTTAGTGGATTGGGTGACATTGGGTGGCGGTTGCGCCATATCCTGAGCTAACAGAAATTGGAAATATGGACGATTAGATTGTGACCCAGTGACTAGCTCAATGGTAATGTGCTCGCCACGGAACCTGAAGGTGGTGGGTTCGAGCCCTGGAAGGTGGGGTCGTGGGTGTGCACTCCTGGGGTGTCCCATACTAGAACAAAACAGATGTCCAATGCTTCCAGGTTTCCTTTGTTCCTCCAAGTGATGTCAGTCTACGACGAATAACAACTTGAAATATTTTCAAATCTCCACAACTCCCTCAAAATTCAATCGGACTGGTGCTCATTGATGACTAACCTCTGCAAGTGATTCCTGAAGTTCCAGTGAGAAGTCATGACCAGTGGGTCAGGCCTGATGACTGTGAAGACAAATACTCAAAGATGACATTGGGTGGTGGTCGCTCTATATCCTGAGCTAACGGAAGTTGGAAACATGGACCATTAGATTCTAACCCAGTGGCTCAGTGGTAAGGTGCTGGCCACGAAACCTGAAGGTGGTGGGTTCGATCCCTGGAGGGCGAAGTCGTGGGTGCGCACTTCTGAGATGTCCCATACCGGTCAGATGAAACAGCTGTCCAATGCTCCTAGGTTTCCTTTGTTCCTCCAACTGATGTCAGTCTACGATGAACAAAAACTTGAAATATAATTTACTAACTTCTAACCCAAAACGCTTAATGAATTGAAATTAGAAGTATTGTTTACGTATCGCAAAAGAGTTTTCTTATTTAGTTATGATCCAAAAACACGCCTGAAGAGTTCTTTTTCTTTCCTTAACCTAAATGTGTATATACATTAGTAGCTAAGATATTTATAACACGCAACGATTAAATAAATTCAACTTAAAAATTCCTTCATATTACAGAAATGTATAGGCATCTGTTTAGAAAAAGAAAAGAGAGTTTCATCACTGATAAGAATGCGTTGAGAATAAACTTTCAATTTTCAAAGATGAAATGATAACGATTAAAATTTTCCGATTGTACATTCAACTAAAAGCTTTAAGAGAATTTCTATGATAAAACTATTTGAAAGGAGTATATAACTTTCTTCCTTTCTTCCTATCGGTATATGTTTGAAATATCAGTAAATAAACAAACTTCTACTGCCTTCATTCTTCTCTGCAACAATAACACAACATTTTATGTACTCAATATTTTAAATAGTTACTAATATTATTGGCTCACCTCTTTCATCTATAAACTATGGAACAGAAAAACAAATTTTAATTTCTTTCTCTCAACTAATTTTCTAGCGTTTTCATAATGTTGAGTGACTGGTTGGTTGCTTTATTATCACTTATTTGTTAGTTACGTGTTCAGCAATCTACTAACTTTTGATTCAGTGTACATAGGAACAACAAGTAGATAGAAAGTAGAATGTTTTTAACTCTACAATATGCGAATAGCTATTTTTAGATATTTTTCTCCTACTGCCTTAAAAATTTATGAATACTTTTCTAGGTAGTATTCACTATGGACTGATATCATTTGGAGAGCCATTGAAAAACTACAAGGACTGAAAAACTGTTTTATCCTAGTTTGAAATGTCTCAGATATGCACACCAACTAACCCAACAATGATGGAACTCACGAGGGAACGAGTTGACCATCTAACCATTGAGTCGAATTTGAATAGTTCACAGTTTCCTACTTCGTGACATGGCTTGACTGTCCACCAAGGTTATCTGTTGGCATTCACATCACTTCTCACTAGTTCACTTCATAAGTATTGACTTCTCATTAGAATTTCAAGATATCCATCTTAAACATTTTCCAGTAATTTAGTTCAAGGTTTACAGGAACTTTATTTATTGCAAGGTAGTATTTATCATGAACTGACTTGAAGGATGAGTGGTTAACTAATTCACCGCGAGACCTGAAGGTCCTGAGTTCGATCTACCGCTGGGCTGTTGGTGCATACTACTGAGGATGAAACAGGTGTCCATTAAATCCTGATCTTCAATGGTTCTCCGAATGATGTCACTCCATGAGGAATTATTATTATTATTATTATTATTAGTCCCTTAGGTTCCTAGCGGAACATAGGGCTTCAGTAGCACGTCTCCATTTCATCCTGTTCTCTGAGATCTTTTGAACCTGGTCCCACGACAGCCCAGAAGCTCTCATTTCCTCCTCACAAGACCTCCTCCATGTCACCCTCACCTAGGACGTCCAACTCGTCGCTTACCATGGGGATTCCACTCCAGGGCCTGGCCTGACGCGTGATGTCTTCAGTCGGCCTTCTCAGTGCATGCCCAATCCATCTCCACTTCCTCCTGCATATTTGTTGCGTGATAGGTTTTTGCTTCGTTGGTTCGTTCCCAGAGTTCCTTGTTGCTTATTCTTTCTGGCCATCTCATCTGATCTTCAGTAGCGAGTGAGCGTAAGCAGTTGTTGATGAATGTCTGTAGTTTATTGGAAATGCCTTTCGTGACGCGCCAAGTCTCTCAAACATACAGAAGCACTGACTTGACTGAGTTGGTGTTGAAAATCCGTATTTTGTTCCGCATGCTAAGTGCAGAAGATCTCCACACTGGTTTCAGGCTAATGAACGCCTGTCTTGCTTTTCCGATTCTGACTTTGACGTCCTCGTCCGTCCCGCCTGTAGTTGAAACAGTGCTTCCTAGATAAGTGAAGGAGGTTACTTCCTTCAAGTTTCTCCCGTTGACGGTGATTGGAGTTTGTTGTTGTTGTTGTTGAAGTTGTTGGTGCGGTATCTTCATCACTTCTGTCTTCTCTATATTCACCTGAAATCCCGTCTTAGCTGCCTCTTCTATCAACTTGTTAGTTTTTGCCTGCAGATCTTCAAGTTTATGTGACATCAGGCACAAGTCATCGTTGGCGAAATCCAAGTCTTCTAGGTTCTTTTCCGCCGTCCAGCGTTTCCCCCTCTTCTCGCTTCCTACTGTTTGCTGCATGATCCAGTCCACCACAATAAGGAATATCATGGGGGATAGTAGGCAACCTTGTTTCACTCCTGTCTTCACTTCACTTCAAAGGCATCACTGAGCTTCCCATTGTGAATTACTTGGCATGTGGCATCTTCATATAGTTGTTGAATGAGGCGGATAAAGGTTTGCGGTACTCCGTAGTATTGAAGCAGTTTCCAAACTACTTCTCGGTCGACGCTGTCAAAGGCCTTCTCAAAGTCGATGAAGTTGAGGTAGAGAGCTGATTGCCATTCTGTGCTCTGTTCTATGATGATGCAAAGCGTTGCAATTTGGTCCACACATGATTTGTACTTCCTGAAGCCTGCCTGTTCCGGTCGTAGTTTTGAATCCAGTTCATCCTTGAGCCTCTCCAGGATGATGCGGCTTAATATTTTGCTTGCTCTGGGTGGACAGGAGAGTGATTCCGCGCCAGTTCTTGCAAGCACTGAGGTCTCCTTTCTTCGGCAGTTTGACAAGGTAACCCTTCTTCCAATCAATAGGCAGGTACCTTCTCTTCCTTCCACACCTTCTGCAATAGTGGTGTGGTGTGAGCATGTCCGCTGTTGTCTCTGCATCTGTTCTCAGTGCTTCTGGCGGTATTCCATCTGGTCCTGTTGCTTTGCGGCATTTCAGTAGCTTTATGGCGTTCCGGACTTCCATTTTCGTTGGGGGATTTATGTTCACTTGTAATTCAGCGGCTGCAGGTGGTATTTCTGGACGAAGTGCAGGTGGTGGTGGTGGTCGATTCAAGAGCTTCTTGAAGTGGTCGGCCCATCGTTTCCTCTGTTTCTCTTCTTTTGTAATTAAATTTCCTTCTTCATCTTTTATTGGTTTCATCTGTGTTGGTCTCTTCCCAGATAGCAACCTGGTTATTTGATACAATGTCGTCAGGTCTCTCTTACCAGCATACAGCCTGTTCTGCTTCACTTGCCAGTGTTTCGTAGAAGTGTCTTTTGTCTTTGCGTGCACTCTTCTTCACTTCTGCCTCCAGTGTTTTATACACTGTGCTCAGTTCCTCTTGTCGTTGAGCATCCTTGCACTGGTTTATCTTCTGCTTCACCAGCCTCCTCTCCTCTATCAGCTTCCATGTATCCGTCGAGATCCATTCTTTGTCTTCTTTCTTCTTTCTTCCTAACACGGCTGTGCAGGTTTCTTTCCACATAGCTTTCAAAGACTTCCAGTGTTCTTCCACACAGGTTTCTTCAGGGATGTTCCTCGATGTCTCCCATTTTGTCTTGATGGCCGACTGCCTTGAAGATCTCCTTTGTAGTTTCATCCTTCAGTTTTCGAGTGTTGTACTTCAACTGTGGTCTATCACCAGCTTCCTTGAAGGCTTTTAACTTGATTTGGAAGGTTCCTTGCACTAGACAGTGAGTGGTGTGAACCTACATCTGCTCCTCTTCTTGACCTTGTGTCAAGTAGACTGCGTCTCCATTTTCTTCAGATTGAGATAAAGTCGATTTGATTTTAGTGTGTCCATCTGGTGAAATCCATGTCGCTTTGTGGATATCTTTGTGCCTGAACACACTGCCTCCAATCACCAAATCGTTGAATGCACAGAATTCTGCAAACAATTCTCCATTCTCATTCATTTCACCTAGCGCCTCTCGACCCATGGTTAGTTCTCTTCCTGTGTTGTCCCCTCCCAGTTTGGCATTCATGTCGCCTCACCCATTAGAATTTTGATATCGCCAACTGACGTCTTGTCCAGTGTTGATTGAAGTTGTCTGTAGAAATCCTCCTTTTTCTCTTGCTCTGCATTATTTGTAAGTGCGTAGTATTAGCATTGTATGATTGTGACCTTCCTTCCTTTTGAGTTGAATCTTGCTGTCATGATCCTGATGCTGGAGGAGATTGGTTCCCACTGCATGAGAGCCTTCGATGCTGTTGGGGACATCATGATAGCCACTCCATAACTCAGTGTGCTCGTGGTTGTCGTCTGAATGACAATACCGGAGTAGATTATTGATTCTCCAGTTGACAGTTTGGAGAGTCCACTCCCATTCCATCTGCTTTCGCAAATCCCAAGCACTTCGATGTGATACCTTCTCATCTCCTTTGCAATCTGGGCTGCCTTACTGGGTTCAAACATCGTGCGGACATTCCATATCCCCACGTTTACTTTCGCTTTCATCGAGGGAGAGAAGACACATCGGCCAATTGGCTTCCCGAAGGCTTTCACCAACTGGCGTCATTTCGCCTCTCCGATTCCAGCGGGGAATAAGTTTGTTTTCATTTTTTATATTTTGTTTGTGCTTTGAAGTTTGTTTAGCGGTTAGATTTGTTTTACGGGGTAGGATTGCTAGCCCTATGCCCAACGTTCCCTGTTTACCCGGGCTTAGGACCGGCTAGTAACTAGTGAACTAGTTAACCAGGCGAGGTTCCATGAGGAATACTGCAGTCAAATAAAAAAATATGTATGTACTGAAAACTATATGCTTTTTTCAATGGCTAAGAATTGCATTATCTCTTAACCTTACAAAAGCCTTTGGCTCAAACAGTGTTTACGACCTATTAGTCAGCCGGTATCCTAATCTTTCTCAGGTCTTATAGTGTTAGTATTATTCGCGATAAAAAAAATGATTACAGCCAACCTTATTGTCATTCGAAGGAATGGTATCGACTATTCAGCTTGAAAACTAGTCCTAGTTTTTAAGTAGTTGATGGCAGTTCTAACCTTGCCTGGATAACTGGTTCACTAGTTACTGGCCGGTTTAAAGCCCACGTAAAGAAGGAAGGGTAGGCGTAGGGCTAGCGACCATACCCCGCAAAACCAATCGGCACGCAACATCCCAATTTTCAACACCAACTTTAAGTCCGTGCTTCTATGTGATGGTTGGGAGACTTGGCGTGTTACGAAAAGCATTTCCAACAAACTACAGACACTCATTAACAAATGCCTACTCTGGCTCGTTACTGAAGCTCAGAAGGCCAGAATAATAAGAATCAGCAAGAAGGAACTGTGGCTGGCTGGTAAGGAACCAAGGGAGCAACAACCTATCACTCAACAAATATGCACTGGAAGGAAGTGGAGATGGATTGGATTGGGCATTCACTGAGAAGACCATTCAGGAACATCACGCGCCTGGCCAGTTGCTCGAGTGGAACTCAGATGGGAAACGATGAGTTGAGCGTCCGAGGTGAGGGTGGCATGGAGGAGATGGTGTGAGGAAGAAATGAGAGCTTGTGGGCAGTTGTGGCGCCAGGTTGAGAAGATTACAGAGAAGAGTGTGGAATGGAGACGTGCTATTGGAGCGCTTTGTACCACTTGGAACCTAAGGGACAGATAATAATATAATAAACCTGTAGAAAGTGAGGAGGAATTTATTCGGAAATAATACAGTTTGTTCATTGAACTGGCTCTTGAATTATCACAGAAAGTTTGAAGCAACTGATAGATTGTTCATGAATTGAGACTATATCTATCAACATGTGTGTATGTATGTGTGTGTGTGTGTTTTTCCAGAGGATATATCCCACTAGTCAAGATCGATGAAATCTAAAATCCAGCAACGTTTATTCAAGGCCATGTAAATAGAAGAGTGTGAAATAGGTTGCTTATCAACACCTCACGATAATCTTAGCCTACTGTTGTTATCAATAACTTGAAGTATTCTCCTTCACTTTCACCATCAATTAATTCGTTACAACTTTGTGTATATGAAGTTTGTGGATTCAATATCAGGACCTTTTTTATAAGTTACTGAATATGCATCGAAATAAGACAATATTTCATCTCCAGTAGCCATCTAAGTAAAAATTAACTATTCTTTTAGATAATTTCTTCTTCAGGTTCCATTATCATATATCCGTAGTGTATAATTTTACTTCAGCAGTACTGAGGTTTTGTTAAACATTTGAGGAGTTCTCTTCAGAAGAGTTTTATGTCAACGTGAATGTCTGAATGAATTATTCCTGGAATTCCAGTATTCCAAGGTTTCAAATGTTCCTACAACTGATGTCAGTTCATGATGAATATCAACTAGAACAATACAAAATAACTGATTAGATAAATGACTATAAGGTTCATGTCACACTATAAGATGATAGTTTAATAAAACAATGGGGCGCTGTGTATGAAAGCTGAATACAATAAACAAAGATGGATAGTTTGAAGAATAATAACTTGTTAGAATATTCACCATTTGGGGGAACAAAATAGATTAAGGAACTGTGGTAAAATCACTTCACATTATAGTGATGATAGGATATCTGGACCTGTTAGTATCTAATATGTTCTAATGTTTAGCCAATTATGGCGTTGCTTACAAGTATGGTCATTATCTTCTCCAGTCAATATATGAAGTTACTTTTCTTATATAAAGTGTGATAAATTTACACAACATGCCAACTTTTTCAATTGACTTACAGTTTATATGTTAGCGTTAGGCTTCAGTATCCTGACTGAACTATTCTGTTTGTTTGGCAAATTCTCATCTCTTTCTAATATGAGTTGCATAATATTGATGTAAATTTATGTTCTCAATGCATTTTATTCTACAAAATTTGTTATTATTGGTGTTGGAGATGAAATTCAGCGCATACTTCTCGAATACACAACAGGATTTTTCTTACAGGAGACTCAGTTAGTTAGAAAATGAATAACAGAGAATAAATCATAATAGAGAAACGTGTCTATAAGTAGATTCGATGTGCATCATTCATCCCATTTCTTTAATTGTATGAGGATCAGTTTCATTGTAAGGAGCCCAAACAGACATTAGACAACTATCTCTGTTTTATTTGAAGACTATGTGTACTTTGATTGTAATGCTGCTATAATGAGAATGGTTTTGTAATCATTTATTGAAATTAATTGAACAAGTTCAGTAGAAGAACATTTTCTCGATATCCCGATCTGTCAACAACGTTTCTACTGTTTAAACTCTGACTTCACATAACATGCAGAATTAAACTGGTCGTAATGCTATTATTTCTAATATCCGTATGAAGTCTGGTCTATCTAAAACATTCAACGCAGATGAAACCTAAGAAAGATAGTGGAGCAGAGCTAGTTGCCGTCAAAGAGGAGAAACAAAGGAAACAATGGGCTGATCACTTCAAAAAGCTCTTGAATCGTAAACCACCTGCAACTCCACAAATAACATCGGAAACAGCAGAAATGCCAGTGAACACATGCTCTCCAACAAAAGTAGAAGTCCTGAATGACATGAAACTGCTGAAATTCGGAAAGCAGCAGGACCAGATGAAATTATGCCAGAAGCACTGAAAACACACACAGAGACAACAGCGGACATCCTCACAACACACCACTATTGCAGAAGCTTCTGAAGGAAGGAAAGAAGGAAAGATACCAGCAGATTGGAAGAAGGGTTACCTTGTCAAACTCCCAAAGAAGGCTGACCTAAGACTCTGCAAGAACTGGCGAGGAATCATGCTTCTGCCCACACCAA
>CALYCZ020000075.1:0-24985 GCA_944470555.2 Heterobilharzia americana | reverse complement strand
AGAGCAGCGAAGACGGCACTTCCTTCAGGTGAACGTAGAGAAGACAGAGGTGATGAAGATACCCAACCAACAACAACAAGCTCCAATCACCATGAACAGGAGAAGCCTGAAGGTAGTAGTCTCTTTCAGTTTAATGCAGGAAGGCCTGTATTACTTTTCCGATACTGGCCTTGACGTCGTCATCTGTGCCGCCAGTAGTTGGAACGATACTGCCGAGGAAGGTAGGTGAAAGAAACAACTACCTGCGCATTTCTCCTGTTGATGATGATTGGTGTTTGTTGTTGTTGTTGGTTGGGTATCTTCATCACCTCTGTCTTCTCTACGTTCACCTGAAGGAATTGCCGTCTTCGTTGCCCTGCCTCTTCTGTCAACTCGTTGGTTTTTGCCTGTAGATCTTCGAGTTTGAGCGACATTAGACATAAATCATTATTGGCGAAATCCAAATTGTGTAGTGTTTTCATCGGTTGAACAGCGAGCATATGCCTATCTTCTCGCTCCTCACAGTTTGCTACACGGCACGGTTCAGTCGACTGCAATCAGGAAGATCATCGGTGATACAAGGTAGCCTTGTCTTCTCCTTCCTGTCTTCACTTGAAAGGCGTCACTGAGCTTTCCATTGTGGATCACTTGGCATATGGTGTCTTCATATAGCTTAGCTGTTGAATAAAGTTGATAAAGGTTTGTGACACAAAAACTGTAGTGTTGAAGGAGTTTCCGAATTACTTCTCGGTCGACGCTGGCGAATGTCTTTCCAAGTTCGATGAAGTTGAGGTGGAGAGTTGACTGCCATTCTACTCTCTGTTCTATGATAATGCATAACGTTGCAATTTGTTCTGCACATGGTTTTAATTCTTAAATCCAGCCTCTTCCTGACGTAATTTTGAATGCAGCGCATCTTTTAATTTCTCCAGGATGATGCGACCTAATATTTTGCATGGGGTGGCCAGTAGCATGATTCCTCGCCAGTTCTTGCAAAGGCTTCGGTCTTCCTTGTTTGGGAGTTTGACAGGAAGCCCTTCTTCCACTTGGCAGGTACGTCTCTTTCCTTCCCTCTTGTAATGGTGGTGTCAACCTGTCCTCTGTTGTCTCTGCGTCTGTTTTCAGTACTTCTGGTGGATTACCATCTGGTCCTGGTGCTTTCCTGGCTTCCAGCATCTTTATGGCGTTCAGGGCTTCTGCTTTTGTCGAAGGGCTTGTGTTGACTGGTAATCTGTGGCTGGTGGTGGTATTTCTGGATAAGTTGCAGGTGGTGGTCGATTGAAGAGTTTTTTGAAGTGATCAGCTTATCGTTTTGTTTGTTCCTCCTTTTGGGTAACTAGCTTTCCTTCTCTATCTTTCATTGGTGTCATCTGTGTTGATCTCTTCTCAGATAGTATTTTGGTTATTTGATACAGTGTTGTCAGGTCTCTTCTACCTGCAGCCTGTTCTGCTTCACTTTCCAATGTGTCATAGAATAGGAGTGTATTTTGTCTTTGCGTGCACTCTTCTTCACTTCTTTTTTCAGTGTTTCATAGGTTGTATTCAATTTCTCTTTTCGTTGTCCGTCTCTGCACCGGTTTATCTTCTGCTTCACCGCCTTTCCGCCCATCGTCTATCAGCTTCCATGGGTCCGTCAAGATCCATTCCTTGTCTTCTACCTTCTTGCTTCTTAATACAGTTATGCAGGTTTGTTTCCACAACTCTTACAAAGAGTTCTAGTGTTCTTCCATGGAGGTTTCGTCGGCCATCTTGTTCAGTATCTTTCATTTTGTCTTGATGGCAAACGTGAAGATTTCGTGTGTAATTTCGTCCCTCAGTTTCTGTTCTGGGTGTTGAACTTGAACTGTGATCTATCAACAGCTTCTTTCAAGGCTTTCTACTTGATTTTGAAGGTTCCTTTCACTTGCTTAGTGAGTGATCTGAACCTAAATCTGCTCCCCTTCTTGATCTGATCTTGTGTCAAGTGGTCTTGCTGCGTCTTCACTTTCTTCAGAAGTCGATTTGATTTTTAGTGTAGTGTGTCCATCTGGTGAAATCGAATCCATGTCGCTTGCTTTGTGAATGTTCTTGTATTTGTACACACTTCGTTGTCGCCAATCACCAAATCGTTGAATGCGTAGAAATCTGTAAACAATTCTCCATCCTCTTTGATTTCACCGAGTGCTTCTCGATATATGATTGCTTCTCTTCCTATGTTGTCTACTCCCAGTTTGGCATTCATGTCACCCCACCCATTAGAATTCTGATGTCATCAACTGGGCTGGAGTCTTGTCTAGTACTCATTACAGTTGTCTGTAGAATTCCTCCTTCTTCTCTTGATCTGCATTATTTGTAGGTGTATAACGTAGCATGGCATTGTATGATTGTGACTTTCCTTCCTTTTGAGTTCAATCTTGCTGTCATGATCCTGATCCTGGAGGAGATTGATTCACACTGCATGCGAGTGATCCTTCGATGCTCTTGGAGACATCATGATAGCCACTCTAAAACTCAGTGTGCTCGTGGTTGTCATCTGGGTGACCGGAGTAGATTATTGACTCTCCAGTTAACAGTTTGTAGAGTCCACTTCCATTCCATCTGCTTTCGCAGATTCCAAGCACTTCTATGCCATATCTTCCCATCTCTTTTGCAAACTGGGCAGCCTTGCCAGCCAACGTTCATATATGGTATGGACATTTCATGTCCCCATGTTTGCTCTCACTTTCATGGAGAGAAGATACATCGGCCAATTGGCTTCTCGAAGGCTTTCACCAAATGGCGTCATTTCCCCTCCGATTCCGGCGTAGAATAAGTTTATTTTTATTTTTTATATTTCCTTTGTTTGTTTACATTTCTTTAGCGGTTAGATTTTTTTTACGGTGTAGGGTCGCTAGCCCTATGCCCAACCTTCCATCTTTATCAGGGCTTAGGACCGGTTAGTAACTAGTGAACTGATTACCTAGGCGAGGTTAATAATAATAATTGTATAGTGTAAAACCACCTGAAACTCAGAGTTGATGAAGAGTTTGAATAGAACTGTATCTCTGTTGGCTAAATGATAGTTGAGTTAGCTTTGAACATCACTCCCCACCTATTGAGGTTTGAGTGATAGCCAGAGGTAGGTATCACTTCCCTCCATACACAATAGCTGTATGGCTGATTTGGGGTCTACTGGGAGTATTTCAGTTTTTACTAAATAGTTTATGTGTTATTCAACAGTGATTCCCATGTTGATAGTTATGATGGACGCATGTTTTGTCCTATCTTGGGATTCGTCATCCAGAAACAACAAGTTGATATATCTGTTTGTTTTTAAGCAAACTATCCATGTATTTTTGATTCAAATTTATCATTCTGTTCCTTCCCACCCTCCCTTCTCTTCTCTTCTCTTCAGTTCATGAATCGTTTAATCCCATCTGTTCATTACCAAGATTAACGGGTAAATGTCGTGCCAATTTACAACGTTGGGGTTGGAATCCACAAACAGGCACTTGTCAATCATTCATCTATGGTGGATGTGATGCAAATGAGAATAATTTTTCAACTAAAAAAGAATGTGAAAAGGTGTGTCAAAGTAGAATTCATGTGTAGTCATATCGGCGCCATGATGTGGACGTTTATCATCAACGAACTTCTCTCCTCTCCTCTCCTCTCCTCTCCTCTCCTCTCCTCTCCTCTCCTCTCCTCTCCTCTCCTCTCCTCTCCTCTCCTCTCCTCTCCTCTCTCCTCTCAGTAATCACACACACGCATACATACATACATTCATAGCTACACTTTTATAAACTGTGATCGAAATTCTTTTTCTTGTTTTAGCGTAAATGAGAAAGGCGAAAGTGACAGAAAACTTGTTTTCTAAACAGCTAAAAACATCAACATTTTTAAAAATTTTTTCTCAACTGTTTTTTTTAAATTATCATTTATGATTGTCTTATATGTTCTAGCAATGATATATCACCGCCTTAAACTAATTAATCTTTCTACATTATTGTCTATTTCTGTAACCACCTGGATGTCTGCATCACACATTTGTGGACGAAAACTCGGTAACCAAACAATTTGTTAAGTTGTTTAACTAGGGATAGAATTTGCCTGAGTAAGTGGGTGATCATCATGAGTTAAAGATCCTCCTCACAGGCGACTCCAACCAACCAGGCGGTTTCATTAGCCTACAACATCGTAGGCGTGGTTCGATGTCTACTGTATGAATCCGATGATGGTATAGTGTGGAACATGGTTACTTATGTTCCATTATCGACAAATTGAGTGTGACAATCAGATCATTACTAAGTGATGTTTTTATAGTTTCTGTCGAAAATCTGGCTGGTGATCACATCGCTAACGTTTCTCCTTACAAGCAATATGTTGACATGATCACAATGGCGTAGATGTATTCATTTACTCCATCATCATCAATATCAACATAGGACCAGGCATTACTGCGTAACGCTCCAACTTGCCACACCTCATATCACTACATCAAGTAGAAAGGTAGTGAGGTGAGGGATGAAGATAAGAGAATGCAGTCAAAAGAAATATTAAGTACGAGAAGAAAGAAAGGAAGAATGAGAAAATGGTGAGATTCGATGTAGAGTCGTTAAGATGAGGATAATGTATGTGGGGATACTTCTGCGCCACTGACATCGGTTCTGAGCCATATCCCCTAGAGTCTCCGACAAGCACTGGTTCCTCGTGTTCCACGGACCCCAACCACCTAGTCTGCACCGCCTCACATGACTCAAACTAACAGTCATTGACTTCATGGGTTGGTGCCATGTTTTAGTCTGGACACCTCCACCCTTTATCCAACCTGGACCTACTTCGGCCAACACTGTGTGACGAGGCAATCGGTGACTAGGCATACGTAGTACGTGTCCTAACCATCTCAGTCGATGAAGGTTCATTACCTCATCTACTGATTTACCTCTACTCCTGACTTCTGAATTACTCACATGGTGACACCACGGAATACGGTTTATACTACGACGAAGGCAACGGTGGTCAAACACTTGAAGCCTTCTCATATCTTCCACTTTTAATGGCCATACTTCACAGCTGTACAGTAGGACAGAGCGGACTGCTATGCGGTACACGCGACCCTTAGTAGACGAACAGATATCACGGCGGCGCCATATGTGATGTAAATTGGCAAAAGCCAATCGAGCCTTTTGTGTCCATGCAGAGATTTCATCGGCCACTGAGCTAGCCACTAGGGCTGATCCTACTTCCCAGGTAAGTGAAGTGGTCAACACACTCAACCACTTCACTCTCTATTGTTAACCGCGGTGGGGTACCGCTGAAGACCAGTCCTGGAGCAAAAATTTGCATTTGTGTGGTGATAACTGCATCCCAAACATTCTGAAATTTTCACTCAAAGTTTTCAGAAGACTCTGCATCTTGTCAGCGTCTTCACCTTAACAGGACTATGTCATCTGAATATTCTAGGTCTAACGAAAATTCTCCACCACTTAGGTCAACGTCGGTGACGAGGGGGAGACCCCCATGAGAATATCTATGATGATTTTGAATAAGAATGGAGAGAGTGGACATGCTTGACGGACACCACTCAATGAGCATAGCTCCCTGGACAACTCACCATAGGCCCTTACATGCCCACAAGTGTTCGAGGAGAGAGCTTTCAATAACGTGATGTACTTACTAGGCACGCCTTTCAGTGACAGACATTGCCATAATACTTCTCGATCAACGGAGTTGAATGCCGCCTTCATGTCGGGAAATACAGCTATTGTCGGACGCCTGTAAACGTGCCTATGTCAATGTTTGGTCGATACACCTGTGGCCGGGTCTAAAGCCTGCTTGATTGTCTCTGGCTTGCTGTTCCCGAGCTCCACTCAGGCGTCGGAGAATTATAGAACCTAGGATTTTGGATGCTATGTTCGTCAGGCTGATTCCTCTGTGGTTATCACAAGAGGACTTCTCGCCTTTCTTGAAGACTGGGATAATGGTGACTTAGACCAGTCGGAGGGGATCGTATTTGATTCCCATATACTAGCTAGAACTTCCGTTAACCTGACTAAGAGCACCTTACCACCATACTTGGTATACCTCAGCAGGTAGTCCGTGTGGTCCTGCTGCTCTTTTTTGGTTCAGACTACCTACCGCTTTCTCAACTTCTCCAGTGTTGGGGACCTATCTCTATGTTCCATTCAGGATTCGACTGGATAGCGGTTAACGTCTTCTCAAGCTTGGTTAGTGAAACTAACTAGATCACTAGTGATCTCTATACTAAAGTGTTAATTAATGTGGCACTTGAGGCAGTCTGAAATCAACCAAATATTGACTCACAACTTACTCATAGAACGTAGATATCAATTGATGATGTCATATCAGACTTGCAGTTGTGCCTAGTCTCCACAGTCTTCAAGTTTCAAGACAATATATACAGACACACAGAAGGAGTAGCAATCGGATCGCCAATATCCCCAATTGTCGCAGACATATATTTATAGATAGTTGAGAAAAGATGACTCTATAAAGGTTTAATCCTTCACCTAGGATAGATATATATGCTAGTGATATGTGGATGACACATTTACTACTATGTTGATTATATGCGAATATACCAACAGTTTCTTCACATGTATGAACTCAATAGTCTATAGATGAAATGAAATTCATTTACTTGATAGACAATGAAGTGGAAAAGGAGAATTACGTATGTTAGATTGCAGGATAAAAGGAAAGAGAGACGTCGGTGATTTGTATACTACCGAGTTCAGGAAACTGACATGTTCTAACCGGTAGGTATTTAGACTTCATATCATCTCATCCAATGTCAGTTAGTTAAGGCAACTTTAGTCAAATGATCGAGCTAGATAAGTGACTAGTCATTTCAAGGAAGCGTTAATAATTATTGTCTACGATTTATTAAGAAATTGGTAGGGAAATATCAGCAACGAAATGATAACAGTAATATGGATATGAAAATTGGTGACAATATGAGTAGAAAGGAGTTCATTGCCTCTATTGTGTTGTTACCTTATAAGGAAGGAAGTCGAGAATCTTTACGTAGGATTTTGAACAAGGCTGAAATTAGGGTGGCATTTTGAAACGTACAAACTGAATCAGAGGTAAGTTTTGTCGAATGTTCTAAATATCTGATACAACCAATTAATCTAATCTATCAAATTCCATGGAATGATTGTGAGGTAAAGTACATAGATTAAACTAGTCAGTCGAGGTGAAGTAGAATAGCGGAACATAGAAACTTAGCTAAAGATAGACCCTGAGATAGATCAATAATGTAGATGAGAAGAACTCGGCTATTTCAATGTATGGATCAACAGACAACCATACAATGGGGTAGGTGAGATGGAACCATTGTACTCAAGTGCAATATAATTAGGTGGAGGGAGAGAGAGAGGAAGATTGATTACTGAATCCTGGTTCATCGAATCAGCACCCACTCAACACGTTTGTATACCAGAGATATGGAAAGGCCTATCATCATTGAAAGAAAAGAATATGATGTGACAGGATTATAATGATCAGATATCTCGAAAGTTGTTTGAATACACATGGATGTGATTATGAGCAATAGGTATTTTGTGCTCAAGATGTCATCAAGTAAACAACAATAATACAGTATTACTCATTGTCTGATGGCTATGTTATATTCGATCAGAGTGTACTCAAGTTTGATCTTTAGATCCGTTGGTTTATGAACAGTTTTAACTGTGGTTTGTTCTTGACACACCTGATAACAAGCTTATAAATATCTGCATTTTTCTACCTTCATTCATTACTGTAGCCGAATTCTTTGTCATGAATATGAAGTCAAGTACATACATGAAATTAGCCGGTCAACTAGATGATCGAAACATAGAAATTTAGCTAAATATTAGAATGATAGACCTTAGTAGGATCAAAAATCTTGAAAAACGTTTGGTTATTGCAGTGCATCCATTAACACACACACACACAGGGTAGATGCATTGAAATCGCTGTACTGAAGTCCAATGTGATTAGGCAGAGGGAGAGAGAGATATTGATAATTTAAATAATCGAGAATATTTGTAGCTCAGGTGGACGGTCTTCGTTGTATTGTGTTATCTGAGGAGCTGGGTTGTGTAATCGTGAAGCTTTCATCGTCTTGCTAGACAACATCATCAACACTAACTTCAGTAGGAAGTGAGCTGTCAGTATCTCTCCGTGGCTTGCTCTGACGATGTGGTTCTGTGATTGGTTGTTTCCTTCGATTGTTGTGTCATTGGCTGATCCATAGATTTTCCTGTTGCCTGTTCCTCTGCTTCACCTCTGACTTTCCTGTCGTTTATCGTTTTTCTTATTGGTTGATAAGTCGGGTCTATGTGTATACATCTATTGATTGCTGACTGACCTAAATGCCAAGCAAAGAAGATAAACCGAATATCATTTACAAAATCAACTGGAATAACTGCAGTCAACACTACACATTGGACAAAGTGGCCGCCCTCTTCGTCTCCATAAGTACCAATTGGCTATTAAACGCCACGACGTTTCGTCACTCATTTCAATGTACGTGGATAATTATGGACATAAATTCAATTTCGACATTGTAGAGATTTCGGACAGAGGAAACACAAAAAATATCAGAGAACTCTTAGAAACTTGGCATTCAGGTCAGTCAGTCAGCAATCAGTAGATGTATAGACATAGACCGATGTATCAACCAATAAGGAAAATGATAAACGACAGAAAGGTCAGGAAAGTCTATACAACCAATGGCACAACAATTGAAGGAAACAACCAATCACAGACCCACATCGTCAGAGCAAGCCACGGAGAGATACTGACAGCTCACTTCCTACTGAAGTTAGTGGTGATGATGTTGTCTAGCAAACGATGAAGCTTCACGATTAAACAACCCAGCTCCTCAAATAGCACAATACAACCAGCAAGATATTGATAACTGAATCCTCATTCTTCATCGAACCAACACACTTGCTTAATTGGAGTGATGCAACACCCATCTGTACCTGAGATATGGGAAACTCCTACTACCACTAGTAGACAAAGAGCATAAAGCGATAGGAGTATTAGAATGAGATATCTCAAAATTGTGTGATTACACATTGATATGATTATCAGTTTGTGCTCGAAACGTTATCCGGTATTATATTATACTATGTAGTTACTAAGCAGATCAACATATTGCGTTTGCATTATAAACTACGCATTGTTCCACCTTGACATTGAATATCTGGAATCTATCTTTATTATTATTATCATTATTCCCTTGGGTTCCTAGTGGAACATAGGGCTTCAGTAGCACGCCTCCAGTGACCTCTGTTCTCTGAGATCTTTTGAACCTGGTCCCACGACAGCCCAGAAGCTCTCATTTCCTCCTCGCACGACCTCCTCCATGTCACCCTCGGACGTCCAACTCGTCGCTTCCCATGGGGATTCCACTCGAGGGCCTGACGCGTGATGTCCTCAGTCGGCCTTCTCAGTGCATGCCCAATCCATCTCCACTTCTTCCTGCATATTTGTTGCGTGATAGGTTCTTGGTTGGTTCGTTCCCAGAGCTCCTTGTTGCTTATTCTTTCTGGCCATCTGATCTTCAGTAGCGAGCGTAAGCAGTTGTTGATGAATGTCTGTAGTTTATTGGAAATGCCTTTCGTAACGCGCCAAGTCTCTGAACCATACAAGAGCACTGACTTGACGTTGGTGTTGAAAATCCGTATCTTGTTCCGCATGCTGAGTGCAGAAGATCTCCACACTGGTTTCAGGCTAATGAACGCCTGTCTTGCTTTTCCGATTCTGACTTTGACGTCCTCGTCCGTCCCGCCTGTAGTTGAAACAGTGCTTCCTAGATAAGTGAAGGAGGTTACTTCCTTCAAGTTTCTCCCGTTGACGGTGATTGGAGTTTGTTGTTGTTGTTGATGGTGGTGGTGCGGTATCTTCATCACTTCTGTCTTCTCTATATTCACCTGAAGTCCCGTCTTCGCTGCCTCTTCTATCAACTTGTTAGTTTTTGCCTGCAGATCTTCAAGTTTATGTGACATTAGGCATAAGTCATCGGCGAAATCCAAGTCTTCTAGGTTCTTTTCCGTCGTCCAGTGTATCCCCCTCTTCTCGCTGCCTACTGTTTGCTGCATGATCCAGTCCACCACAATAAGGAATATCATGGGGGATAGTAGGCAACCTTGTTTCACTCCTGTCTTCACTTCAAAGGCATCACTGAGCTTCCCATTGTGGATTACTTGGCATGTGGCATCTTCATATAGTTGTTGAATGAGGCGGATAAAGGTTTGCGGTACTCCGTAGTATTGAAGCAGTTTCCAAATTACTTCTCGGTCGACGCTGTCAAAGGCCTTCTCAAAGTCGATGAAGTTGAGGTAGAGAGCTGATTGCCATTCTATGCTCTGTTCTATGATGATACGAAGCGTTGCAATTTGGTCTGCACATGATTTGTACTTCCTGAAGCCTGCCTGTTCCGGTCGCAGTTTTGAATCCAGTGCATCTTTAAGCCTCTCCAGGATGATGCGGCTTAATATTTTACTTGGGGTGGACAGGAGAGTGATTCCGCGCCAGTTCTTGCAAGCACTGAGGTCTCCCTTCTTCGGCAGTTTGACAAGGTAACCCTTCTTCCAATCGTCAGGTACCTTCTCTTCCTTCCACACCTTCTGCAATAGTGGTGTGAGCATGTCCGCTGTTGTCTCTGCATCTGTTCTCAGTGCTTCTGGCGGTATTCCATCTGGTCCTGCTGCTTTCCCGCATTTCAGTAGCTTTATGGCGTTCAGGACTTCCATTTTCGTTGGAGGATTTATGTTCACTTGTAGTTCAGCGGCTGCAGGTGGTATTTCTGGACGAAGTGCAGGTGGTGGTGGGTCGATTCAAGAGCTTCTTGAAGTGGTCGGCCCATCGTTTCCTCTGTTTCTCTTCTTTTGTAATTAAATTTCCTTCTTCATCTTTTATTGGTTTCATCTGTGTTGGTCTCTTCCCTGATAGCAACCTGGTTATTTGATACAATGTCGTCAGGTCTCTCTTACCTGCAGCCTGTTCTGCTTCACTTGCCAGGGTTTCGTAGAAGTGTCTTTCGTCTTTGCGTGCACTCTTCTTCACTTCTTTGTCCAGTGTTTTATACATTGTGCTCAGTTCCTCTTGTCGTTGAGCATCCTTGCACTGGTTTATCTTCTGCTTCACCATCCTCCTCTCCTCTATCAGCTTCCAGGTATCCGTCGAGATCCATTCCTTGTCTTCTTTCTTCTTCCTTCCTAATACTGTTGTGCAGGTTTCTTTCCACATAGCTTTCAAAGACTTCCAGTGTTCTTCCACACAGGTTTCTTCAGGGATGTTGCTCGATGTCTCCCATTTTGTCTTGATGGCTGCCTTGAAGATCTCCTTTGTAGTTTCATCCTTCAGTTTCCGAGTGTTGTACTTGAGTTGAGGTCTATCACCAGCTTCCTTGAAGGCTTTTAACTTGATTTGGAAGGTTCCTTGCACTAGATAGTGAGTGGTGTGAACCTACATCTGCTCCTCTTCTTGACCTTGTGTTAAGTAGACTGCGTCTCCATTTTCTTGAGATTGAGATAAAGTCGATTTGATTTTTAGTGTGTCCATCTGGTGAAATCCATGTCGCTTTGTGGATATCTTTGTGCCTGAACACACTGCCTCCAATCACCAAATCGTTGAATGCACAGAATTCTGCAAACAATTCTCCATTCTCATTCATTTCACCTAGCGCCTCTCGACCCATGGTTAGTTCTCTTCCCGTGTTGTCCCCTCCCAGTTTGGCATTCATGTCGCCCATTAGAATTTTGATATCGCCAACTGACGTCTTGTCCAGTGTTGATTGAAGTTGTCTGTAGAAATCCTCCTTTTTCTCTTGCTCTGCATTATTTGTAGGTGCATAACATTGTATGATTGTGACCTTCCTTCCTTTTGAGTTGAATCTTGCTGTCATGATCCTGATCCTGGAGGAGATTGGTTCCCACTGCATGAGAGCCTTCGATGCTCTTGAGGACATCATGATAGCCACTCCCTCAGTGTGCTCGTGGTTGGCGTCTGGGTGACCGGAGTAGATTATTGATTCTCCAGTTGACAGTTTGGAGAGTCCACTCCCATTCCATCTGCTTTCGCAAATCCCAAGCACTTCGATGTTATACCTTCTCATCTCCTTTGCAATCTGGGCTGCCTTACTGGGTTCAAACATCGTGCGGACATTCCATATCCCCACGTTTACTTTTGCTTTCATCGAGGGAGAGAAGACACATCGGCCAATTGGCTTCCCGAAGGCTTTCACCAACTGGCGTCATTTCGCCTCTCCGATTCCAGCGGGGAATAAGTTTGTTTTCATTTTTGATATTTTGTTTGTGCTTTGAAGTTTCTTTAGCGGTTAGATTTGTTTTACGGGGTAGGGTTGCTAGCCCTATGCCCAACCTTCCCTCTTTACCCGGGCTTGGTCAGAATGAAGGCGTTAGTTTTGACCTTATTTAGGTTAAATATTTGAAGGCAACCAATAGGAAGGAGGCAGTGGATGATATTCATCAGTCATAAATATGGACTACTACTATTACAAGCGGACGGATGCCTTCTCTGTCATCAGCTGACTCACAGTTACAGACAATATACGACTACTTTGTGTTTGATGAAACTCAGTACTAATATTTAGTACATCTCCAGTAGCGTTTCTATCAATTGTCTGCTGTTCATCTTGTCCCTGATTTCGACTTCATTGATGACTAGCAGTGGTATCCAGGATGCACGTTAGAACTCACTTGTCAGCGTCATCCGTTACGTCACTGAGGTAAGAGAGGATTTGAAGCGAGGAAATTACAATCTGAATGAAGGTAAACATTTAAAGTCATCAGTGCTTAACATAGAACCTTTTGTATTCCAATTTTTATTGCATATCGCTGTGTAGTCAAGAGAAACCTTATTGGACAATCTTAGCCTACAGTTGACCAATCAGAATACGCTGTTTAACTTTTGAGCTAGTGATCTTATATGTTGATGACAATTGTTGTGTATAAATGATGTACTTTTGTTGAATAAAAAAGTGTCGTCCTTATGGTCAATCATAGGTGTGGGTCTTTGCCTGATGAATTTTTCACCTCAGTGACGCATAAAGTGAGTAGTAAGGGGGAACAGTCGCTGTTAGTATCCTCCAGTTAAAGTATCTCTTATATTCAACAATATTCACTCGGTCACTTCACTTTACCAATGATATTTCAAAGGGCATAGAGGTTAATCAACGGAGAAACATCTAAGGTTGTTGATATTGTAAACTGAGTGTCCTCTCTCTCTTCTATATATTCATATGAAACAACTAGTTAGTGCATAATCCAGGAAGGAAGTTTTACAAAGCACTGATCGAAGTTTATTGGTCAGTAGTTTTTAATATGACTAGTGACTTGACATTGCGGTAGGCTATCCTGTTCCACACGGGTTTCGACATTACTGGTATTCGTCAGTAAGGCGAGTCTAAAGTTATGAGGTGAAGTCAGGGACTTAGCTACTGAGCTGTTCAAACCACGACAACTGTTTCCTTCTGGAATATGATTATATAGGTCAGTACGCTTATGCGGATAGTGAAACCCTTTGCTAATTGATGCCACCAGGCGAGAAACTGAGGTGAAGTCCTTAACATACGCCGGAATCATTTGCTGACTAGAGAAGTTAATCTGTGGCTTGACAGTAAAAAAATATCCTTCTCAACGATTTGCACAGCTGATTCTAATTTTTAGTGTAAAATAAATCTGGATGGGTACCCATTTTGTCATCGGAATTGACGATAATCAGAGGCGTTTGTCATGGTTTCTATTTAACTTCGTCAGAGATATGGTAATGCACATAACTTTAAAAACTTACTTCAGAGGATTTAACAAACGTGTTGTAGTTGTTGACAAAATGCAGGCAGACTCTTCTGAACGTGATGACCAGAAATTTGTGTATGTTTGGCATGCATCTTGTCAGCAGTTAGCATTCATTCAGGAGTCTGGTCAGCAGTTACTTCCAGTTTAAGGATTGCGGGTGGGGAGTGAAGTGGTTAAATGGGTCAATCACTTCATTTATTTGGAGATTTGCATCAGTTCAAACGCATTGACGGTTTGCAGACGAAATCTTAGTACGGCGTTTGGTGACATGCATCATCTTTGAAGAGATATCCGACTATCAACCAAAGGATGAGTATACTGCACGGTAGTCCCTTCTGTTTTGTTATACCTTCGAGATAGCCGTTAAAAGTAGACAACGTGAAGCGATTACAAGATGTCTTTGTAGCCCTGCTCGCGTTTACTGGAATTACTATGTGAGCCATATATTGAGGTCAGGCAAAAGGCATTAGATAAGACAGGCAAGTCGATTGATGAGGTTGTGAACCTTCGTCGACTGAGAGGACTTCGATACATAGTGTATGTGCCGAAGTTGGAGGAGGGTTCGGGCTGAACGGACTAACAAGACAACAGTCACTTCATGACTGTTGGTTTGAGGTGTGTATGTCTATGTTGACTGCTTTGGATGGTGTCCTGGAGACAAAAAGAATCAATGGTTGAGGTATCTTGGTGATATGGTTGGAAATTGGTCACAGCTGCACAGATGTATTCACACTTCAACTTCTTCTGAAGCCTGGATATTTGCACTCTCCGTTATATCCAGATTGGTCATTCTCTCATATTTCGGTGTTTATCGGAGTCTGTTTAACTCATCTTTGAAAGTGTCATCTGCATGGAATCCTATGTTTCTTGATGACAAAGTACCTACTACTTCACCCCACCAGGGATTTAGTGAAAGACATTCAAGTGTTGTGGTGATAACGTGGACCATTCGGATACTTGGCTGAATTCCCATGGTTCATAACTTCTCATTTTTGTCATTTCGTTATATATCGCAACTGCCCACTCTCCGCTTCACCTCCTACTTCATTGACTTGACAGGTTACTGCTTCGCATAAGAACTTCAGGAGCTTGAAACCACCAATCAGAACTATACAGTAATTTAGTTCAAGGTGTGCAGTACTCCTACATATTCAATGACCGTCTTGCAAATGTTATTCCCTGATGAACACTAACTTAAAGATAAAATCCCCAGTAAAAGCCTCCATCGATATCACCAGTAAGTAATGAGAAGATAGTCAATGCTTTTTTTCCATTGAGAATAATTCGTGTAACCAATCCGTGCCAAGAGGAGGGCGGGGGGAGACAATCACGTGTGCCGTTCCAAGTATGAGATCAGCTGGTAGACAAATTAGCGAATCACCTGATATGCTCTGAGATTATAGAAAATGACCTTGGTCTTGGATTCACATTTTTGTATATGTAGGTAAGTACATTAGAAGGATGGTAGAAATAGTGTGTTCGGTCAGGTATTTCGGATATGCTGTAAGACGTGTATATATTTGGGCTGATATGCTAAATGAAGTCATCTCCAGGTGGATTGATATACTTTGAGTTGTCTGCTAAGGAGTCGCGTACTTGTACGATGAAATAGATGTTATTGAATACTTCCAGCTTTGTAATATTCCTCCAATTGATCTCAGTTCATGATGAATACCACCAACTTGAAAAAAAAATCAATAAATCTCATAAAACGCCTTAACTGAAATAGAATAACAATCTACTATGATGTTCAAGTTTTACTCCTATCATGTATCGTCTAGTTTGGTGACCATATCAAAGATTTTTTGAGTAGTACTCAAGAGTCGATAACTGGATTAGTCATCAATCAGTAATACTTTTTGTTCATTAAACTTAACGTATATGGATAAATTTTATAATCTAAGAAGATGCTTATGACAACTTTATTTCGAATATACTCACCATATATGAACTTTTGAATGATTGATATAAAACGTGGAAAAATTGATCAGATCGCTGGAAATGCATACTAAATGTTATTATTATTATTTCTCCCTTGGGTTCATAGTTGAACATAGAGCTTCAGTGGCACGTTTCCATTCCACTCTTCAATCTGCAGTCTTCTCAACCTCGCCCCATGACTCCAAACAAGCTCTCAGTTCTTACTCACATGATCTCCTGCATATCACCCTCACCTCGGACACCCAACTTATCATTTCCACTTTGGATTCCACTTGAGGGTTTGACCTGGCTAATGATGTCCTAAATCGGCCTTCTCCAACGAATGTCCAATCTCATCCAATGCAATCCATCTCCACTTTCTTCCTCTGCATATTTGTTGGGTGATGGAATTCTTGCTTCGTTGGTTCATCACCAGCCAGAGTTCCTTGTTGCTTATTTTTTCTGGTCATCTGATCTCATCTTCAGTATCGAGCCAGCGTAGGCGTTAGCTGTTGATGTATGATGTCCGTAGTTTTCTTTGGAAGTTTTTTGTGATGCGCCAAGTTTCTAAATAGTATAGCGGTACGCCCGATCCTTCAGGGATGTTGCTCAATATCTCCCATTTTTTTCCTGATGACTGACCTGAGGATGTCCCTCGTAGTTTCATCTTCACTTTCTGTTCTGGGTGTTGAACTTGAACTGTGATCTATCAACAGCTTCTTTCAAGTCTTTCTACTTGATTTTGAAGGTTCCTTGCACTTGCTTAGTGAGAGTGGTCTGAAACTAAATCTGCTCCCCTTCTTGATCTGATCTTGTGTCAAGTAGGCTTGCTGCGTCTTCACTTTCTTCAGAAGTCGATTTGATTTTTAGTGTAGTGTATCCATCTGGTGAAATCGAATCCATGTTGTTCGCTTTGTGAATGTTCTTGTGTTTGTACACACTTCGTTGTCACCAATCACCAAATCGTTGAATGCGTAGAAATCTGTAAACAATTCTCCATTCTCGTTGATTTCACTGAGTGCTTCTCGATCTATGATTGGTTCTCTTCCTGTGTTGTCTACTCCTAGTTTGACATTCATGTCATCCCACCCATTAGAATTTTGATGTCGCCAACTTGGGTGGGGTCTTGTCCATTACTGATTGTAGTTGTCTGTAGAGTTCCTCCTTCTTCTCTTGATCTGCATTATTTGTAGGTGTATAATGTTGCTTTGCATTGCATCATTGTGACTTTCCTTCCTTTTGAGTTGCTGGAAATGAATAACGTTGTGAAATTTTTTCCATGAAATTCGGAACCAAAGCGAATTCTCAACAATAAACTAAACGCTCGAGTTATGCATGAAATCCAAAACAACACACGATTTGTCTAAAAAATATGGTTCTACATATAAATAAGCAATATTGGCTAATCAAAAACGAAGTTCGTAATTTGTAAGTAGTACAGATTTTTAACCAATAATGTTAGGTATAGAGTACAGAATGGCAGTCAACTCTACTTTTACCTCAAATTCATCGACTTTGAAAAGGCCTTCGACAGCGTCGACCGACAAGTATTTTGGCAAGCAGCTGCTTCAATACTACAGAATACCACAAACCTTTATTAATCTCATTCAACATCTAGCTCTATATGAAGACGCCACATCCCAAGTAATTCACAATGGGAAGCTCAGTGATGCCTCTGAAGTGAAGTGAAGACAGGAGTGAGACTAGATAAGGCTGCTGTCTACTTTCACCTATGATATTCCTGATTGTGTTGTCGTCGACTGGACTGGATCATGCAACAAACAGTGAGGAGGAGAGAGAAGAGGGGGATACGCTGACTGTAACGGCGAAAAGAACCTAGATGATTTGGATTTCGCCAACCATGATCACTTGTGCTAATGTCACACAAACTTGAACACCTACAGGCGTAAACTAACAAGTTGACAGAAGAGGCAGGATAGCGAAACGGGAATTCAACTGAATGTAGAGAAGACAGAGGTGATAAGATACTCAACCAACACCAACAACAATCACCATCACCATCAATGGGAGAAACGTAAAGGAAATAGCTTCTCTCACCTACTCACCTAGGCAGCACTCTCTCAACTACAGGCAGCACACGCACACACGAGGATGTCAAAACCAGACAGGATCGGAAAGACAGCAAGACACGCCTTCATTAACCTGAAACCAGTGTGCACATCTTCTCCACTCAACTCAGCATGTGGAACAACATCCGGATTTTCAACACCAACCCAGTCAAGTCAGTGCTCTCGTATGGTTCAGAGACTTGGCGCGTCACGAAAAGCATTTCCAACAAACTACAGACATTCATCAACAACTGCCACCTACGCTGGCTCCTCACTGAAGATGGTGATCATATGGCCAGAATAATAAGAATAAGCAGCAAGGAACTCTGGCTGGCTGACTGGCTGGTTGGCTGGCAACGAACCAACTAAGCAAGAACCTATCGTTGACAAATATGCACTGGAAGGAAGTGGAGATGGATAGGGCATACACTGAGAAGGCCGATTGAGGACATCAGGCGTCAGGCCAGTCACTCGAGTGGAAGCCAGATGAGAAGCGACGAGTCTGGCGTCCGAGGCGAGGGTGACATGGAGGAGATTGTGCGAGGAGGAAATGAGAGGTTGTGGCTATTGTGGAGCCAGGTTCAAAAGATTTCAATGAACAGAGTGCGCTGTGGACGTGCTCTGAAGCCCTATGTTCCATAAGGAACCCAAGGGACTAATAATAATAATATATCAGATAGGTGTGCTTCAAATGACAGCAAATATATTTCACCATCAGGAAACTACTACTTCATCGGAGTCTCAAACTTGTGGCATAAACTCTGACATCTTACCACTGAGCTATTCACAGGGTAACTGACAGTGGGTTCCACTACTATGTGTGCAATCAAGTGACTTCAAATACCCAAGACGACTTCTTTGAACATACTTTAGTTGCTAACCGTTTTATTTAAACGTCTATCTGTAGGTTTTTAGAGATTCATTAATTCATATTAGGTTGGAATTCATCATGGAGTGACGTCACTTGGAGGAATATTGAAAACCTGGGAATACTCAACAACTGATTCGTCTTAGTATACGACTCCTGAGCAGTGTGCACCCAATGACCCCTCAAGGGAAGAAGAAATTTGTAGAGTCAGATCTTTTAAGATGTATGTGGAAATATAGCCTGATGGATTCTGACCCAGTGGCTCAATGGTGACGTACTGACCACGGAAGCTGAAGTCAGTGGGTTCGATCCCTGGCGGTATCGTGGGTGCACATTGATATCAAGCGCCCACGTTTTCAATGTTTTTTAACTGATATCAGTCCATGATAAACTCTAGTCTAAAATTAATTTAAACTTCGCTGACTCAATCAATAAAGTGAAGCTAAGTGAAAATCGATCCATCTCTCATCCAATCATATTCAAGTATTGATTCTTTTCTTTCTCATCCATTTAAAATTTTACGTCTTATAGATGAGATTAGATGATGTTTAGTGAGTATCAAATATTTCCCGTTTGATAACAGACAGTTTCTTTTGATTTTTAAGTTGCAGATGCATTCGGAGAACGCGTCAACGGTTGAATTCCATCAGAGTATTTCAAACAGCTGAAATGCCATGAAGGAAGGCATATTCTAATTGGCTTAATCGCTGATTTTGATACAAAGCAATTGAGTAACATACAGTTTCCTATATAAATCAGTTAAATAATAGCTAAATTCTCTAATGGATATCATACTTTGACTCGTAGACATCAGCTACCACTCTTCTAATTTCAAGGAATATCATGTGCGAATAAGCAGACGCTAATGCATCAATAACAAACCATGAGATGCGATAAGATGGGCATAAGCTCGCTGTTTGATCTTCAGTTGACAAAAGAGGCGAGGCAACGAAGACGGCACTTCCTTCAAGAAAAGACTGAAGTGATGGGGACACCCAACCAATAACAGCATCAACGACAAGCACCAAACTCCATTAATGGGAGAAACCTAAAGGAAGTAGTCTCTTTCACCTACCTAGGCAGCATCGTTACAACTACAGGCAGCACAAGCACACATGAGAACATCAAAGCCAGGATCAGAGAGACAACAAGACAGGTCTTCATCAACCTGAACTCAGTGTGCAGATCTACTGCACTCAGCACAAAGAATAACATCCGGATTTCAACACCAATTCACTCAAGTCAGTGATGCTATGTGGTGAATCAGGAACTTGGCGCCTCATGAAAAACACTTCCAACAAACTACAGACATCAATAGCTAATGCATACGCTGGCTCGATACTGAAGATGAGATCAGATGGTCAGAACTCTGGCTGGTGACGAACCAACGAAGCAAGAACCTATCACCTAACAAATATGCACTGGAAGAAAGTGGAGATGGATTGGATTGGATATTCACTGAGGAGACTGATTGGGGACATCATACGCCAGGTCAGACCCAAAGGGGAAATGATGAGTTGGGTGTCCGAGGCTGAGAGTGATATGGAGGAGATCATATGAGGAAGAAATGAAAGCTTGTGGAGAGTCATGGAGCGAGGTTGAGAAGACTGCAGATTGAAGAGTGGAATGGAGACGTGCCACTGAAGCTCTATGCTCCACTAGGAACCCAAGGGAAAAAAATAATAATAATGATAGGCATTCATAGCACATTTTTCAGGATTTCCATCATCTCATCAATTGACTCATAATCCAGGGGTAAAAATTTGGACGATAAGTTAATTTTTGGCTAAGAAAATTCTGAATAGATATCCTGAGCAGTGATGTACGGAAAAATCGGTTCAAACCACTGCAAATAAAACTTGTGAACACTGATTCCTGTTATCTATACCACTTGATCTTGACATTCAACTACCTTCGAGAAATAATGTCATTGTGGAACCTACGTGATACCTTTTTATTCTCTATTTGCTTCAAACATTGCGAGTTATCAAAGCAGACGACAGTTGAGTAAGTTCTAAGTATCTAACATCTCATTCGCTAGCTAATCCCATATAGAAAGGATCATCCAATCACATTGTAGTGACCTTGACGTTATACCATCAAGTCAACCAATGAGGTAAATGCATACTCCCTCGAAGAAGGTCAGAAGCAAAACACCAAACAATCAGCTTCGACACGCACACACATTCATCAGACGGAAAATAACATTTGATTCAAGTACATGAGAATGGTGTATATTACCGACTATAATTAGTTTACTTCACTCGGTAGTCAAACCCTAATGCACTACAGATATTTCCGTCACTTCTAGTATTCAAATAGTCTCTACAGATTCTATTTTCATATTGATCAAAAATTTGCATACTCAACCAGAAGATATCGAATGGTAACACGATGAATGACATCTTGTTACTACTTACGGATAATCCACTTACACTTGAGTGAACACTACTATATCTGATTACTCAAGAATAACTTTAGTATTGCAGCTGAAAAAGATTCTTTTGTTGAATCTTGAATTGAAAAATGATATTGCCATAGACATCCTAAGTGAACGACTGTCAAAAGTCCTTAAAGAGAACTTTCTTTGCACCCAATCTTCTAATTATTTTCTCCTCCAACAAACATTTCGGTCAATGTGTGAAAGACAAACGAACGTATTGGAGAGTACATTAATGTGTGTATAGCAGTTTATTTTCTCTTGTCGAGCTGAGTACATCGGTCTTACCATGCTCTGGCTTATAAAACGTGCCCCTGAACACTACCCTAGCCTGGCTGGCAAAGGGAGAACAGAAATGTATCCTCAGTTTAATAACAGAACACTTCGTGAATTCAGGCTACTTAGCTCTTGTTGAGTGCTTATTCAAAATCCTCTACAGGGTTCGATCAAACCACTCGAAGGCAGTAAGACTAAAGCAATTGGTTACAGCTGAAGCATTCAGAAGTTGAAACTTGCGTTATCTGTCCACAAACGTTAAGTCCAACCTTTATTTTTGCCATGGCCATCAGTATTAGGTAACTATACATCTATCTCCATAATCCCTTGTCTGTTTCCTCACTCTAAACCCAAATGTGTATTCATTAACTTCCTTTATTTATTCAATATATTTTACCCCCTAATTAGGAAATAATTCTGGAACGATCTGCCAATTGTACAGGACTTCGTCATAAAGAAAAATTTTCCCTCGGTGCAACGTTGTGCAAATCTGCCTTATATCTAATAAGGAAAAGTGAAACGAATGAAATTCACTTAGCAATGTTGGTGGACAGTCGTGTATTAGGCTACGAGAGACATCGATTTTATAAGAGGTAATCTTACTAACTGCCTGCTTATGTCACTAGGTGGAGTGAGGTTCGAACTCACTGACTAAAAGTGAACAGTCTACACTAAACACAATACATCGATAATGTTTCTAGAGTCATGAATAAAACTTCTCAGCAGATTACTGAATTATGATAACCACTTCATGTACAACGGAACTTGTTAACCTGTGTACAGTGCTACAAGAAGTTGGATTAGGTTAGAAGACGATTTAAGTTGGTTAGATCCAGATGTAACACTGTTGATCTGAACTTCATAGAGAAATTTAGACTATATGGTTGAAATTTTTAAGACAATAAGAATCAGTGTTCGAAGAATATTGGTGACATGGTTGAAAATCGGTCACAATGGCATAGATTCATTCACTCCTTGATATCTTCTAAAACTTGAACATTTGGATAAGTCAATATCTCCAAATTGTTTATACTCTCACACACAACTTTCTTTACTTAGATATTATCCCTTTTCTATCCATCTGTTCTTTGTGTACTTCTCTGAAATGTGGTAAGTTGGATAGATGCACTTGTATACGAAGTTCATTTTTCCAATCAATCTGTCTATCATTTCCCACATATTTCGTTTCATTAATAATTTCATAGCAAGTAGAGAGAAGAAAAGTGAATTAATTTTTGTTTCCTACCAAGTTATCAGCCTGAAAATACTTACTTACTGACCTGGTGCTCTACCGACTAACCTGTGAAATTGACCTATCGATCAAATTTTATTGAGGGGGTTGTGGAGGTTTGGAAATATTTCAAGTTGTTATTCATCGAAGACTGACATCAGTTGGAAAAACAAAGGAAACCTGGGAGCACTGGACAGCTGTTTCGTCCTAGTATGGGACTCCTCAGCAGTGCGCACCCACGGTAGCGCAAACCGCCACCCAATGTCATCGTTGAGTATTTGTCCTCACGGCCATCAGGCTTTGACTCCACCGGTCACGACTTGTCATTGGAACTTCGGGAATACTTCTCGAAGCTAGTCACCAACGAGCACTAGTTCAATTAAATTTTTTTGAGGGGGTTGTGGAGATTTGGAAATATTTCAAGTTGTGAGCTAACAGAAGTTGGAAATATGGAGCATTGGATTCTGACCCAGTGGCTCAATGGTAACGCGCTGGTCGCGGAACCTGAAGGTCACGGGTTCGATCCCTGCTGGTGGGGTCGTGGGTGCGCACTGCTGAGGAGTCCCATACTAGGACGAGACAGCTGTCCGGTGCTCCCAGGTTTCCTTTGTTCCTCCAACTGATGTCAGTCTTCGATGAATAACAACTTGAAAGATCAAATTTTAACTTCAATCATCAACGAGAATTGTTCCAGGTTGTCATGTGATGCACGACTACTCATCTGTTATAATCACACAAATTACCCAGTTAGCTCTTCTCCACCAGATCCATATGGAACAGAAAAACAGCCCAGGGGGTGCGATGAGCTACTGTGTTTACGATGAACGAGTAGTTACACACCAGACATTCACGTGATAGTCACAGAGAACTGTCGGTGGAGTAAAGTGCGACTAAGACCTAGTCAGCAGCTGGACCTTGTAGGTCAGTCAGTGCAGTGCAGTGCATAACTGACTCGAGTCCCCCAAATTTCATGCCATCCTCCGCCCCCCCCCCTCACCTCTCCATATCCGTTTCAGCCTACTGCATATACTGATGCAAAGGCGTAAGATAGTGGGAGTCAATAGGCAGACAGCTCTGTCCGACCAAGGTTCCCAGCTGGCTGGCACTCATCAGGAACACATGTCTGCAACTATGAAAGAACCCGTCTCCCCTTGATGGTTCGAACCCACACCACTTGACCACTAAGCCATTCAACAAGTAACTGACTCTTAATTAGATTGAGCTATGTATACGAACCGGTCACCAGTGGAAAATCAATGTGACCGTCTAGTCTCTCGGACTGCTCTAAGTCTATTGATCAAGCTTTCCTTTCTTCGTTGCAGTCACATAGTGCAAAGTGTATCTAGAACTTGGCTCCCCATTAATGATTTTAGAAGACTCCGAATTTGCATAAAAACCATTATCAATTTAAACACTTCTAAATTGTCGTTTTCAAGCCGTTTTTACGGTAGACCGGTAGTTTGTTTCTCCCCCCTCCTCCCCATTTTCAAGGTAAATTGCTGATTGGTTATTGCTTGCTTTTACTATGTCAGTGTTTCACTTTTGGGTAAGGTCATATATATATGTGTTTTCGGCATAATTGACTATTCTTCGCGGAGGTACTGAATTCTACCATCCAAATCAATCTTCTCCATTTCTTCCAGGTTACAGCAGGTGGGTCTGGCGCACAAATTTGTCAGTCAAGCGTATGTATGATGTTCTCTCGGCATGAAATGACCGTAAGACATTTGTAATTGGTGCTTTGAATGAATTCCTTCTGGTTTTCAATTTTCGAAAGATAAGAAATGAATACCTTAATACTTATGGTCATAAATATTCTTATCAAATTGGTATTCATCATGGACTGACCGACATTAGTTGGAGGAACATTGGAAACCTGAGAGCACTAGACAATACCTGTTTCGTCCTAGTATGCGACTCCATAGCAGTGCGCACCCCCAACCCCGCTCACTACAAGCGATCGAACCCAGTACCTTTAGGCTCCGTGGTCAGCAAATGGGCCAAAATCCACTGGTCAATATTTCCTACTTCTGTCAATTCACGACATAGCCTGACCATCATCCAACGTCATTGCTGAATGTTCATCATCACGGTTACCAGGTTTGCCCCATCGATAAAGATTATCAATTAACAAGCTGAAGTCTGGTAACCGAAAACTGAGCATCATTGTTCAACTTTTGAAAATTAACTCATTGACAAAAATAAACAAATAGAAAACATTCTTTAGCCAGTAGACGATATATTAGGCGCTGAATACTTCCTCCTTTTTAACAAGTGAACTTGAAGTATTATCTACGTTCTACTCAAGTATTATAATTTAATAGTCAGTACAGTTCTTGTCACACGAACTTGAAGATCTACAGGCGTAAACTAACAAGTTGACAGAAGAGGCAGGATAGCGAAAAC
>CALYCZ020000074.1:0-10080 GCA_944470555.2 Heterobilharzia americana | reverse complement strand
AATTATCTTTAAATAGCTGTTTATTCACTTTTACCTGGAAATCGGGCTCTTTGACTGAATAACTTGACTATCTTATACTTCATTTGTGTTGTGTGAATGATAATGTAGTAAAAATTGTATTATTCCAAGGAGAACTTTTCTCTGTTTTAGGGATCTGACGATTATACCATAAAAGTTTGGTCTATCAAAGGTTCAGGGAGTACACCAACATGTACTTTGCGCCATACCCTTCGAGGTCATGTTGCGGAAATAATTGAGCTTGCAATATCTATGGATAATCATTTGCTTGCGTCGATAGATTCAAACTGTTGTCTTGTTGTGTGGTGCTTGAAAACTGCTCAACCAGTAGTAGCTGTCCGGGGATCACGTAATAATCGAGTGCTATCTGGTCTTGGTTTCATCGGCGTACCCAAAACTGTGTGTTCAACAGGTAAGAAGTTACATGCTACCTATCCGTAAGAAATTTTAATCTTTATCATGGAAGTTGAGACAAATAGGGGTGCTTGTCCAGTATTCTAAGTGTTTCATATCAGTATCATTATTCTTTCTCTTTACACAAATAGTTCATACAAAATATGCAGCCTAATCTTTCAGAATTTAAACGACTGGATCATGCGTAATCGCGGATATTTTCACTGTGAACCTGTCCTGTATCCTGCCAGATTTGTTACAAAGAACATTGAAAAGTACTGTATTCGCTTAAAAGTTCATTCAGTCGATCGGAATCTGTAACTTATGACCATAACACATCACTCATTGCAAGGCCAGTGTGTTTAAAAACAGGGCCCTTTTAGGTAGGGAAAGACTAAATTTGAAGGAATTACTGACTACACTAAAAGAATTCTTTTCATGCTGGTATAGTCAGCAATTATTGACTACTCACATCTAAGAAAAAAGGGTGCTGATAAGAGCTACTCTACTTTCATATGTTGGTTGGATTCTCGCATTGTTTATTCACTCATTATGGCTGTAACATTCCCATGACTTTAACCGTGCTGTGTGGCTCATGGGTTTAGGCTTACTGTCCCAACCGCTGCATCAGTGGATTGTAGCTCATTCTGCGTACCTTGATATGGATAACCAGTGTCATAGGGTACCACACAGGTGTGGTCCATAGCCTAGCACTTAAACCTGTATTAGATTAGTAATTTGTATATCTTCATTTCTTACTATGTCACATTAGATAGTTTTGTGGGGTGAGATCTCCCTCTTTATGGTGGAATGTGGTAGCACTAGGGTTCTTCCTATAAAAAACGAAAATATTCTACAACCCTACTTTCTGATTCTTTAGTCTGTGGTAAAACAGCTTGGAAGTAAAAACCGCGTTACTCATCTCATCTTTTGACTTTTCGGTCTTAGTAAGTTTATTAAAGGAGCTAGCAATATCTTTCTTCACTTTTAAAACGACCTTACGTGTTGCATAAACTTTCCTGTCGGGCAACTTCACTTGTGATTTTTCATTAAGGCATTTTGAGATAATAGTCATCACAGGGTGCTCTGTAACTGTTGCCATCACGAAATTCACCCTCTGAGTTTCTGGAGATTCAGTGGCTAGTTCTCACAGTTTTTCAGGTGTATGCATGGGATTAAGGACTACGGCAGAAAGCTCATTACTAGACCGAATCCCGCTTATCAGTCTCCCATGGACTGTCCGGCTGAACGGAACAGTGAGAACTAAGAGGAATACTAAAACTCACCATTGTCTCTTTGTAATCTCTGCTTATAAAATGCAGAGTCTTCTAAACACATTGAGTGACAATTTGAGAATGTTTGGGATGCGTTTCTTGCCACCCAAATGCAAATTGTTGCTCCAGGACTGGTCTTCAACCGTGCCTTGGCTAACAAATAGTAGCGCCGCCCGGATATCCGATTGTCTATGAAGGGTGGGGTGTACTATGTTGCAGTCCTCTCTGTTCTACTGTATGGCCGTGAAACATGGGCATTAAAGTTAGAATAGATGAGATGGCTTCAGGTGTTTGACCACCGTTGCCCTCGTAGCGTAGGCCATGTTTCGTGGTTTCACCACGTGGGTAACGCTGAAGTAAGGCGTAGAGTTTTAGGGAGGGAACGTAAGTTAGTTGGTACTGTTATGAACCTTCATTTACTGAGATAGCTGTCACTTGTGTAAGGTATTCGTAGCCACCGTCTGCCTCATCGCACATTGTTAGCCTAAGTAAGTTCAAGCTAGAAAAAGGCTCGGGGTTGCCGGACTACAACATGGTATCAATGAATGAAGTCGTTGACCGTCTCTTTGAGTTGTGTGTGGTGATGCAGACTAGGTGGTTGGGGTTCATGGGACAAGGGAAACCAAAGGTTGGAGACTTTAGGTGATACGGCTCAAAACCGATGTCAGTGGTGCAAATGTATACACACATTATCCTCAACTTAATCGCTATACTTAATCTCGTTTTCTCACCCTCCTTCATCTCTCTTACTACTTTCTACTTCTTTTGACCGGTTTTCCTTTCTTTCCTTACCTTCCATTTTGTTGTCTTGTTACTTGGTGTGCTAATATGAGGTATTGCGACTTTGGCCGTTACACAGTAATGCCTGGTCGTATGTTGATATTGATGATAAAAACCGCGTTACTCATCTCATCTTTTGACTTTTCGGTCTTAGTAAGTTTATTAAAGGAGCTAGCAATATCTTTCTTCACTTTTAAAACGACCTTACGTGTTGCATAAACTTTCCTGTCGGGCAACTTCACTTGTGATTTTTCATTAAGGCATTTTGAGATAATAGTCATCACAGGGTGCTCTGTAACTGTTGCCATCACGAAATTCACCCTCTGAGTTTCTGGAGATTCAGTGGCTAGTTCTCACAGTTTTTCAGGTGTATGCATGGGATTAAGGACTACGGCAGAAAGCTCATTACTAGACCGAATCCCGCTTATCAGTCTCCCATGGACTGTCCGGCTGAACGGAACAGTGAGAACTAAGAGGAATACTAAAACTCACCATTGTCTCTTTGTAATCTCTGCTTATAAAATGCAGAGTCTTCTGAACACATTGAGTGACAATTTGAGAATGTTTGGGATGCGTTTCTTGCCACCCAAATGCAAATTGTTGCTCCAGGACTGGTCTTCAACCGTGCCTTGGCTAACAAATAGTAGCGCCGCCCGGATATCCGATTGTCTATGAAGGGTGGGGTGTACTATGTTGCAGTCCGCTCTGTTCTACTGTATGGCCGTGAAACATGGGCATTAAAGTTAGAATAGATGAGATGGCTTCAGGTGTTTGACCACCGTTGCCCTCGTAGCGTAGGCCATGTTTCGTGGTTTCACCACGTGGGTAACGCTGAAGTAAGGCGTAGAGTTTTAGGGAGGGAACGTAAGTTAGTTGGTACTGTTATGAACCTTCATTTACTGAGATAGCTGTCACTTGTGTAAGGTATTCGTAGCCACCGTCTGCCTCATCGCACATTGTTAGCCTAAGTAAGTTCAAGCTAGAAAAAGGCTCGGGGTTGCCGGACTACAACATGGTATCAATGAATGAAGTCGTTGACCGTCTCTTTGAGTTGTGTGTGGTGATGCAGACTAGGTGGTTGGGGTTCATGGGACAAGGGAAACCAAAGGTTGGAGACTTTAGGTGATACGGCTCAAAACCGATGTCAGTGGTGCAAATGTATACACACATTATCCTCAACTTAATCGCTATACTTAATCTCGTTTTCTCACCCCTCCTTCATCTCTCTTACTACTTTCTACTTCTTTTGACCGGTTTTCCTTTCTTTCCTTACCTTCCATTTTGTTGTCTTGTTACTTGGTGTGCTAATATGAGGTATTGCGACTTTGGCCGTTACACAGTAATGCCTGGTCGTATGTTGATATTGATGATAAAAACCGCGTTACTCATCTCATCTTTTGACTTTTCGGTCTTAGTAAGTTTATTAAAGGAGCTAGCAATATCTTTCTTCACTTTTAAAACGACCTTACGTGTTGCATAAACTTTCCTGTCGGGCAACTTCACTTGTGATTTTTCATTAAGGCATTTTGAGATAATAGTCATCACAGGGTGCTCTGTAACTGTTGCCATCACGAAATTCACCCTCTGAGTTTCTGGAGATTCAGTGGCTAGTTCTCACAGTTTTTCAGGTGTATGCATGGGATTAAGGACTACGGCAGAAAGCTCATTACTAGACCGAATCCCGCTTATCAGTCTCCCATGGACTGTCCGGCTGAACGGAACAGTGAGAACTAAGAGGAATACTAAAACTCACCATTGTCTCTTTGTAATCTCTGCTTATAAAATGCAGAGTCTTCTGAACACATTGAGTGACAATTTGAGAATGTTTGGGATGCGTTTCTTGCCACCCAAATGCAAATTGTTGCTCCAGGACTGGTCTTCAACCGTGCCTTGGCTAACAAATAGTAGCGCCGCCCGGATATCCGATTGTCTATGAAGGGTGGGGTGTACTATGTTGCAGTCCGCTCTGTTCTACTGTATGGCCGTGAAACATGGGCATTAAAGTTAGAATAGATGAGATGGCTTCAGGTGTTTGACCACCGTTGCCCTCGTAGCGTAGGCCATGTTTCGTGGTTTCACCACGTGGGTAACGCTGAAGTAAGGCGTAGAGTTTTAGGGAGGGAACGTAAGTTAGTTGGTACTGTTATGAACCTTCATTTACTGAGATAGCTGTCACTTGTGTAAGGTATTCGTAGCCACCGTCTGCCTCATCGCACATTGTTAGCCTAAGTAAGTTCAAGCTAGAAAAAGGCTCGGGGTTGCCGGACTACAACATGGTATCAATGAATGAAGTCGTTGACCGTCTCTTTGAGTTGTGTGTGGTGATGCAGACTAGGTGGTTGGGGTTCATGGGACAAGGGAAACCAAAGGTTGGAGACTTTAGGTGATACGGCTCAAAACCGATGTCAGTGGTGCAAATGTATACACACATTATCCTCAACTTAATCGCTATACTTAATCTCGTTTTCTCACCCCTCCTTCATCTCTCTTACTACTTTCTACTTCTTTTGACCGGTTTTCCTTTCTTTCCTTACCTTCCATTTTGTTGTCTTGTTACTTGGTGTGCTAATATGAGGTATTGCGACTTTGGCCGTTACACAGTAATGCCTGGTCGTATGTTGATATTGATGATAAAAACCGCGTTACTCATCTCATCTTTTGACTTTTCGGTCTTAGTAAGTTTATTAAAGGAGCTAGCAATATCTTTCTTCACTTTTAAAACGACCTTACGTGTTGCATAAACTTTCCTGTCGGGCAACTTCACTTGTGATTTTTCATTAAGGCATTTTGAGATAATAGTCATCACAGGGTGCTCTGTAACTGTTGCCATCACGAAATTCACCCTCTGAGTTTCTGGAGATTCAGTGGCTAGTTCTCACAGTTTTTCAGGTGTATGCATGGGATTAAGGACTACGGCAGAAAGCTCATTACTAGACCGAATCCCGCTTATCAGTCTCCCATGGACTGTCCGGCTGAACGGAACAGTGAGAACTAAGAGGAATACTAAAACTCACCATTGTCTCTTTGTAATCTCTGCTTATAAAATGCAGAGTCTTCTAAACACATTGAGTGACAATTTGAGAATGTTTGGGATGCGTTTCTTGCCACCCAAATGCAAATTGTTGCTCCAGGACTGGTCTTCAACCGTGCCTTGGCTAACAAATAGTAGCGCCGCCCGGATATCCGATTGTCTATGAAGGGTGGGGTGTACTATGTTGCAGTCCTCTCTGTTCTACTGTATGGCCGTGAAACATGGGCATTAAAGTTAGAATAGATGAGATGGCTTCAGGTGTTTGACCACCGTTGCCCTCGTAGCGTAGGCCATGTTTCGTGGTTTCACCACGTGGGTAACGCTGAAGTAAGGCGTAGAGTTTTAGGGAGGGAACGTAAGTTAGTTGGTACTGTTATGAACCTTCATTTACTGAGATAGCTGTCACTTGTGTAAGGTATTCGTAGCCACCGTCTGCCTCATCGCACATTGTTAGCCTAAGTAAGTTCAAGCTAGAAAAAGGCTCGGGGTTGCCGGACTACAACATGGTATCAATGAATGAAGTCGTTGACCGTCTCTTTGAGTTGTGTGTGGTGATGCAGACTAGGTGGTTGGGGTTCATGGGACAAGGGAAACCAAAGGTTGGAGACTTTAGGTGATACGGCTCAAAACCGATGTCAGTGGTGCAAATGTATACACACATTATCCTCAACTTAATCGCTATACTTAATCTCGTTTTCTCACCCCTCCTTCATCTCTCTTACTACTTTCTACTTCTTTTGACCGGTTTTCCTTTCTTTCCTTACCTTCCATTTTGTTGTCTTGTTACTTGGTGTGCTAATATGAGGTATTGCGACTTTGGCCGTTACACAGTAATGCCTGGTCGTATGTTGATATTGATGATAATGAACCATTGCCACATATTCAAGCCTCAGAAATTAGCCCTAGACCTCTTAAATCACACTAACATATAGAGCAGAGGGAATACCAACTGTTGTATGATAACATATCGAGCAGGGGACGTCACCATATTTCTTTTTCTCTATCTTTTATCTCATTTCATTGTGTTGAGATGCTGAAGTGAGAGTTTGCAGTAATATCAGGTCCAGTGCCGTTAATAATTGACTGGTTTACTATCCAGACTAGCATCTACGGCCATTTTATCTTTAAGTTTCGCAATAAGACTAAAATGTCATCATAGTTTGACTCCGTCCAACGTATAATGTCTTTGCAACTTGCTGTTTAGGAATGTGGGATATTTGTGGCTAAGACCTTAAAGGCCAAAACTTTCCGATTTACTAAATCTGAGTCGATTTGAATTGTCATCGTATTAAACTTGATACTTTTGTCACATCTTTTCCTTTGTACGTTTTATAGTTCCATCCATTTCAAATAGTGGTGAGCATCCTTCTGGTATGCTTGTAGTATCATCCTTTGGCGGTTACCTACATGTAATACCTTATGTTCATACTGTTCGTTGTGACCGTTGTAACCAACATCCAGCTGACGAATTCGGCCATGTAGAAGCTAACCGTGAAAACAGATGGATATGTTGTACTGTTCAACTACTCCGCGCTACTCGTTTCACAACAGCTCCTGAAGGGACACCAAATGTATTTTGGCCATCGATTGCGTGTATTGACGTCAGTCCAGGTAAGCTGTTAAGTTAATTTTTCTCCACATATTTCTTTTATATATTCTACTTCGGAAACGTCTTATATGTTTGTTTGAACATAATCGTCTGTGTTCGGAATATGTTATCTGCCAAGTTCAGGATTGCACTAATTAACATTTCAATTTGAAAATGAACTTTATTATCACTGCAGAAAATTCAATCAGCTTATGATTTAACTGGTAATTACATTAGTTTCAAAATTGAAATGTTCTCTAACCGAGACTCATTTAGTTGAAAATCAACTGACTAGATATATGAGCCTTGATTATATTAACTTTTAAGCTTTTGGTATGGAATTGTATGACTTTTGATATTACATTTGATACCTTTATTTCTGTCCTGATGAGTAAACATCGTAAAGATGGCAAACAACGCTTTCCTAGTAGTACATCATATTACCGATGAAGGAAGGCAGTAAAACCTGAAAGTAATCGCTATTCTCGAGAAATTTATCAACCATGCACTAAGGCATTAGAGATAGTTCTCCTATGAATATGAATAATGTGGGCTATATCAATAAATGACGTTACTAGTATTGTAATTTTACACTGCCTCAAAAGCAAGACGTACCACTGGAAAATAAGTTGATTCTCTAGGCAAAAATACTTCCGCCACACATAATTTGCGTAATGTTTGTTTAAGTTACGCAGTACAAATGATTTATTCAGGTATGCTTTTTTTATCACTCCCCAGGCGGACTTTTAGTTGCAGCCGGTTGTTCAGATCAACGTATTCGTTTGTACCAATTCATGAATCCACTTAAACCAGAACCAGCCGGCGTTCTAGCTGCTCATGAGGTGAGTTCGCTGCAATGTGTTTCTTATTGGTATGAATAACAGGAGGCAAAGGGAAAGATGTAGAGAAGATGTAGTTGAGGAGGTTAGGTTATGTTTGACTGTCTTATCTGCGGACGGTTGATACTTCGCGGCTGCTCACATCATGGAAGGCTATTTCTTCTTCAGGTACCTGGCCGCAGAGCTCGTGGGACATCTCCTTGACACCTGTCACAGACAGCCTTGTATGGGTTGCTGCCTTGAGGTTTGGTTGTTCTCACTCCGGATAGACAAAAGCCCTATACCACCAGCACCGGAGAATTGTGGGCCGTCGGGGAGTGTGGTATTTTTGTGGTGGCTTTTTTCTAACCCCCCCGTTCCATTGAAAAAGCAGGATCAGCGTGGCACTGCTAATCATCTAAGGGGAGCACCTAATTCCTGTCATTTCATCCAGCTGGCAGCAGTACGACTTCGCCCTCAGACCTCTATCATAGTATAGTAATTTACATCATAGTGGTAACTGCTTTTCGTCTTACCACTACCCAACAGACCTTTCTGGTATGGTAGAACCTCGAGGAAACAAGCTTTCCACCAGTATATCTCATTGAGTCATTGTGATGTACAAGCCCGACCACCATGTCAAGGTAGCAGCTATCGGTCAGGTAAAAGTAGACGTAACCGCAGAATTTCGTTGCATAGATCAGTCAAGAATGTCATTCATCTTAACTTTGTTGGTAAGTTCATCGCCTCTGTACTTGAATACCAGCGAGTGGGCTTGTTAGAGCCCATTATGAGTTATCAGGATTATCAGGATGCATACTCTCTGAATTGCTTTTTCTTAGACGTGCTAATAAAGGTTTCTCTCACCTCGTCTGGTCTTACAGAGATTGATTTTGTCACGGGAGACTCCTTGGTTTTTTATCCAGGATAAGTAAATGATATAATCGTGTTAAGTAGAAACACTGACAAGATGCAGTGTCTTCTGGACACCTTGAGTCGAAATTTGAGAATGTTTGGAATGTGTTTGTGATCACCTAACTGTAAATTGTTGCTTCAGGGGTGCTTTGTGTTGGTCTCGTTTAATACTAGAGAGTGAAATGTTTGAGTGCATTGAACACTTCACGTATCTGAGAAGTTGCATCAGTCTTGGTATGTCAGTGACCGACGAAATCTTGACACAGATAAAAAAGGTTTTATTATCTCCACTTATGTCACCCCTGTGATATCCGGCTGCTTATTAACAGTTGAGTGCACTAAGCAGCAGTTCACTCTGTTATACTTTGTGGATGCTAAACATGGTCATTGAAGGTAAAGGGCATGAGAATGCTTCAGGTGATCGACCACTGTTGTTTTCATAGCAGTGACCATGTGTCGTGGTAGCAGCACATCAGTAACACAAATCAGACGTGACGTTATAGGAGAAGAGGAAAGTCGATCGATGAGTTTGTGAACACCTGTCGACTCATTTGGTTGGGATATATGTTACACTTGTATAGTTACCGTCTGCACTGTCACTGAATATCAGTCGAAGTAGGCTCACGTTGGAAAGAAAGTTGTAAGTGGTCAGACTAAAATGGAACGTCATCGCATGAAGTTTTTGACTTTTGATCCGATCCATTTAGGGTGGCACAGACATCACGTTTGGACCCATGTGTTAATGGAAACCAGTGCTTGAAGACTAAGTGATATCGTTTAAAATTGATATCATTGCCGTATGTGCATACATACATTATTTTTATCTCAATAGTCATACTGAATTTCAGTGCTGTCGCATTCCTCCTTACTCTCTTGTGACAACTTTCTGCCACCTTGGACTACTTTGTTCCTTATTTCTCTTTTTCTATCTTGGTGTATTCTCAAGTGATGTGCATTAGCTTGAACCGTTATGCAGTAATTCCGTGTTACATGTTATAGTGTCTGTGTCAGTTTTGTTTTAAGCGGAAATACGGGGCTAAATAGAAATTGATGGATCCTAGTAAGCTAATGAATCTAGAGAAAAGTTTTGCTTGCAACCGCTCATTATGTTATGGTATAACGACAGTCCTAAAAACGAACTAATTTGGGTGGATATGGAAATGATAACCAAATCTCCGTCTATCAAATAGAACAAAACACAATAGGAATTACTCAGCTTCTCTCTCTAAAACATTTGGCGAATTTCTACAAAAGATGGGAAAG